>CAEFZX010014739.1:0-27613 GCA_903066825.1 Alfaro cultratus | reverse complement strand
TGTATAATCTGTATAATCTGTGCACATAGCTCCCATATTTATATTTACACACAATATTTTATAGCTCCTTGCTATTACTCTCTGTTTATACATAACCCCTTATAGTATATACATATATAGTTTTGTACACCTGTAAATAAATATTTATATTCTGTATGGCACTTCTAGATAGATGCAAACTACATTTCGTTGCTTTGTACTTGTGACAGTGCAATGACAATAAAGCTGAACTCTATTCTATTCTATTCTATTCTATTCTATTCTATTCTATAAATCACCTGTTTCCAAAGAAGTACTGAGACAAGGCCAGAAAAGGCAAAAACATTTGGAAGCTTTGCTTTCATTGATATCAATCATTTCTCTTAGTATTATTTTTGGCAACCTATTTTGTTGGAAAGTACCAATGAAACTATGTTATCCTTCTTTTTTGAATAAATTTGATCTTGCTTCCAAATGTTTGGCTTGTAGTGTACATAATAAAGCCTCACAATAGCAATAATGTTGGATCAAACGTTTATGTTGACAAAAGGAACACAACATTAAATCCTTGATATTGTGCCGGTAGATTAAAGAGGACATCACTTTGATCCAGTGCTGCCACATGGTTGAGCATAGCGTAATATTTCAGTGTAATTTCTGAAATAAATTGCCAGCAACATTGGAGCAACTAAAACATTGCCAAACACAGTTATTGTTTTTGCAAAGATTCTCACCTGCTCAAATATTGGCTTATTGTTGTTAACATCATCAACTCCAACAACGACCCGGGCGGTAGAGGTGAGAGAGTGTGGGCCGCCTGATGCATTGTCATCTGTGGCTGTTACATTCAGGACGTACTCCAAGCCTTGAAGCTTTGGCAGGGGAGTGGAGCGCAGACGGATCAATCCTGCAGAGACCTCAGACCCATTAATATACACATCGTAAAATAGGCTGCGTCCTAATAAAGTATGTGCATTCTTTCCATTAGTCATTAAGCAGGACGTTATTGCCACACTGGCCTTGTTTAGCAAGGGAGCAGCTATCGTTAAAACGCAGCAAATTCCTTCTGCAGCTATTTTTCTACATAGTTTGAAGAGTGAAATAGAGAGGGGTGGGGGAAGCACCTCTACAGAAGTCCACAGAAAGGTAAAAATATGATATGCAGCATACATCCAAAAACTAATTTCACAGTTGTGGTTTTGGTACATTTCTGATACAATAATTGCTGTGAAGATGCACTGGCAGCTCAAGAATGTGAGTGAAAACAGGAAGAAGTGAGGAGAGTCTGGTTCCAAGTCAGCCTAGCTCAGCAGAAGCCTATTAGCCGTTCCTCTTGGCTCCTTTGTCTGCTTTCATGTAACAGTCAAGATAAAAGGTCGGATAAAAGGATGGTGCATCTGAGTCAACATCTTTCTTGTCAAAAGTAATGTAAAAACATCAGAGGTTGCAGGACGAGCAAGCTGCCTGTGATGTGGAGGAGAGTCATTGAAGTGAGCGCATGGGGAGTTTTCTTTTTTTTTCCATTCTCTTGTTGGATTTTTATTAATCTCTTTTTAAGGCACTTGATTAAAGACAATACAGCTTGCTGATACACACAGCGCCTCACTGTTATTCCTCCCACTTAACTTATAATTCCAGCTGCATGCAGACCAGAGTAGGAAATAATGTATTAATGGCAACACCTGACATTGACATTACTACAGCAGTACATTAAAATAGGTCAACTATAAGATGTACACAGTAATTTTTCCGCCTTAAATGTCAACCTTGTTTGTCACTGCAGCACTAGCTTCTCCAGCTATTAAATTTAGCTTTTTTGAGCGTTTTCATGAGTTTGACGTTTAAAACAGAAAGAAAGGTAAGGAAGTTGGAAGTAAAGATGCATTTGATAATTATAGAAATTGATACATTATAATATTAAGATATGTAGATATGATACTTATTTTCATTATGAGAACATAGAGAGAGGATGGAAAGGAATATAAAGAGATGACACAAAAGAAAGAGAAGCTGACAGAGCACAGCCTGGAGATTGTGAGCTAAGATAGAGCAGTTGTTGTGAAATTGAATTGAAAGGGTTGGGTGACAAATGTCACAGAGATTTCCACTGGTTTCGGATCAAAGGGTAAATAAAAAAGATAAACTGTGCAGTTACCAATGCTAGAAAGCAGAGAAACACATGGAACATTTTTTCTCTACACAAGCCAAAAGGGAAAAAAAAGAAAGAAAAAACACAACAGAAGTGTGGAAATTGCCAAAATAGTGTAATGGAATGTATTCATAATCCTAATAACATAGGGAGTGTCACTTAAAAAGCACTTGAGAAGAATTTATAGTTTATAAATTAGAAGTTTCACTTTCATTCTGCTTTGACTTTGAAACCAGAGGGCATTTAACACACCTCTGCAGCAGCAGCAGCAGCATGTTAGAAAAAAAATGCATTTGATTTGACAGAAAACCTGTCAATTAGTTTGAGAGGTGAAAATATAATGTCAGGCTGGAAATTAAGAAATATCACCTTTCTGGCTGTCAATGACAAAGTTGCCCTCTTCGTTGCCTGCGGTTATGGAGTAGGTTATACTGTCACCATCTGGGTCTTTGGCCAAGACTGTGGCAACAAGAGTGTTGGGACCGGCATCCTCAGAAACAAATGTTCGATATCTGCAAGGATTCAAAAAGAACTGGGTTATAGCGAGAACCAGAACAAATGAAGCATTTGGTAGAATTGATATAATTAAGTCCTACTCCATCCTGGCACAATATTACAATTCAGCTTGACTGATCTACAGAAATCCAGTGCCATACGCAGCAATCTGCGTTGCACTGGCAGCTTTCTCTCAGAGCCAAGATTGATCATTTGAACTTTAGTAGCTAGTCTGTTGGATTGGACCAGGCATAAGTGAGCCTTGGCTGCCTGTTATGGTGCTGTTGAGTCACCACTGTTCCTTCTTAGATCTCATCTGATAAATACTGCTCACTGCACTGCAGCCACATTCATGAGAGCTACAGTTTTTACGAAGTCCTGAACCATTCATACCGTCATTACAATTTGATCCCTGTCTAACTCTCTCAAATCCCTCGCTTGCCCATTTTTCCTAATCCTAACACATTAACTTTGAGTACAGTATGTTCACTTGCTTTATTCATGTCCACTAACAAATGTCATAAAGAGATGCTGCAAACAAAGTTGATTATCGAACTGCGGCTTAAAATGTCCTGTGCCAACGCAGAAGTCCAATAACAAAACACCACTCAGGGTCAGATCAGGTGGGGATGGGAGAGCAAGCTCGAAATTAATCCTAATGTCTAATTGTATACATATGTACTGTTGAAAATCATGGTAAAATTCTTCTTCTTCTGACAACATTCTCTAAGAGTGTTTCAACTGCACATTTCAATGAGAAAAAACGTTTACCCAAAATGTTTTATTTAACACATACTGACCATTCGGCATGTTCGTAACCTTTCTGACCAAACATCTGTGATAGCACAATCCAGAAACTCCAAATTGCTTTTGTCCTACAAAGACTAAAGCAAAATCTCAAACGCTTACATTCTAGCAGATGTGCTTATTTCATTTCTTTTCTGTACTTCTGACACAATCATGCCTCATAGGTGTATAGTCAATTCTCAACTTGACTTGATTTGCACTCACACATCCACAGAAAGAAGTTTTATATACAGCAGACAGGTGCCTTTTCAAATCGAGTGCAATTGATTCAATAGGCCAGAACTAGACAGCAGGCAAGTTTAAAAAGCATCTTAAGGACCTCTGATTGAAGTGGGATGTACTAGAGCTCAGCTTTGAGTGTTCTTATCTAAAAGTAATAGAGTTGATTTTTTAATGTAGTGACAAAACAGTTCAATAGCAATTTTTTAAATCTTGAAATTGTGAATTATAGTGCCATGAAAAAGCATTTACCACTTTGCAGATTTTAGTCAAAGAAATTTTAATATTAGAATAAGATCATCTGAATAAAAATAAAAAAAATAAAAAAAATATGTTGTCATGATGAAGAACCTTATCCCAACCAACCTATAGGAAACACAATAGCTTACTTATGTTACCTTTGGTGAAAAAGCTGCCATGAAGCATCTGTAATAACTGGCTGAGTCTTTGACATTGCTGTGAAATAATTTTAGCATATTTTTGACATACTGAAAAGCTTTCAGGAATTAAAAATTGATGGAGGGATCTCCTCCTTCAGAAATTTCAGGTAGAATGAAATTTATGTTTGAATGAATTGTTGCAGGTTGTCCAAGTTCTGAGGAAACAAAGCAACCACAGACCATCACAGTTAATGTTTGACTGTTATAATTCTGTTTTTCTGAAAAGTACTGTTGGATTTTAGCCTATTGTAAAAGAAACCAGACCTCACAAAAACAGCTTTCTTTTCAAATTTTGGGAAAGTCTTTGGGTTGGTCTTTGTTTCCATTTTGATTAGCAGTGGTTTATCACTTTGGAACGCTCTCACTTTACTTCTTACAGTTGAATCCCAGACATCGACTATAACTGAGACTCGCAAAACATAAAATAAAATTATAATTTAAAAATCTTTTTTTCTAGCTGATTTTTGTCTAGCTTAATAATGTCAAAATTGAAGTAATCCACAAAGGTGCAAAAACTGGAACTGTAAAGACATAATGAGAGAAAATTGACAAACATAAAACAAAATGTGGCCTGTAAATCCACATGCAATTCATGAGCAGACGACATAATACAGAAAGACAGAGACATGAATTAATACACTATCCAAAGCATCAGCAGGCTGATTAGACGTACGGTTGTGGCTTTTACTTGTCACAATGATTTAACCTGTCCTCTTAGCTGGCCACAGCTGAGACAAATGATAATGTCTGCTGGGATGTTGAAGTCATTGAACAAATGCTGCTTCTTCAAGCCCAGCCCACTGTGGGCCATTTGATCCAGTGCCTTTTAAAATGTCAGCAGTGATTTGCCATCTCTGTTGTGCTGGGCAGCAAAGATGGCCGGTGAGACACAGGAGACTGATATACCGCTGTGGCACAAAGAACTGTGGGGTGGAGATGAACCCTGTGACTGGGAGGGAGCTGAGCTGTAGTGAAACAGGAAAAAAAGAGGTGAGGTAAGGAGCAGGTGACAAAGGCGAAGGCTGAGACTGAAATGACAGTAAAAGTGATATGTGGGGGTGAGAAGGGGAAAAAAAAGAGGATAAAAGAGTGTGGCTGATAAAGAAAAGCGGAATATAAGAGGGGGCGGCGTTCTCGCTGAGTTTCAGCTGACTCGTCAGCAGAACTCATCCACTATGAGATTTGGTGCCATTTCTGCTGCTAAAGCGTGTAAGTATATGTGCATGGGGTGGGGTGTTGGCGTCTGTGGTGAGGGGAGGTGGTGGGGAATGATTGATGGTTTACAAGAGAATGCTGATAGGCGATTCATCTCCGCCAGCCACAGCAATCTCCATGGCAGCATGAGTGACCTGTAATCCGTCGCCCGGCTCAAAGGCCACCTCTTCTCAGCTTCTCCCGGATAAGACACATTCACTCCCTCCACGTTACTTCCTAAAGCGTCTCAGTCAACTGTGAAGTTGCGCTCGGCTCAGAAAGAGCACGCCTTCCTCTCTGTCTGCTGGCCGAGACATCTGCCTGTTTGCATTTCTTTGGCCCGCGTGCCTGTCCTTCCATTACATCAATCTGTTTTAGCCTTTCTACCACTTATTCAAATGCAAACTGACAGGACGTGCCAAGAAACATAAGTCTGTCTGCTCATATTCCCTTTACAAATGTCACAATTAGTTTGAGCTGAAGAATAATTTTATGAATAAAATACTTTACATCTCTCCAGCCCTTACATGTGCTGCTTTTAGACATGATTTTCATGTGTTCCCTCGTAGCATATATCTACATCTCACTAAGCCACACAATGACAAAGAACCCAACACACAGTATCTGGAATAATGCCTGCATTTCTATCAGTCTGCAGCTTGTCTGGCAGGAGTATTTGTCTGAATGCCGGCAGGCTGCTCTCTATATCTGCATATCTGACAGGCTGTCTTCTGTCTGTTTTCCGCTTTTGGTATTCTCCACAGGCTCGCCTGCATCCATGTTTCCGCGTGATTTTCCTCCGAGCTCTATGTTCGCCTGCCCAACTCCCCACCTCTCTGCCCACCTGTTTGTTTAGCTGCGTGTCCGCCCACCCACCGAGACGGACGCCCCAACAAGACAACAAGAGCATGCAATGGAGGTCTGCAACAGTAGTCTAAAGAGGTCACTGAAAAAAAATAAATAAATGACTGGCAGGTCAAGAAGCTCACTCATCCAGAGAAAACAAATGCAGCGGAGTCACAGTGACAGTTGCAGCCCACCCACTCTTTCAGCTGTGCCAAAAAGGCCGGTGGTGACAGTGTGAATTGCACCCATATGTCAGATTACTGCATACCTTTAGAGAAGGTGCAAAAAAAAAAAAGCCGTAGGGGTATGTGCAATTGCTTCAATTCGCCACAATATTTGTCTGGGATTGGGAGAGAAATGAACAACAGAGAGTTTTGATGCCAGATGGCAGTGATTAAAACAGCTAACAAACATATTGAGTTTGTCTTAGCGGTCGTGGTTTTTACTTGACGCAAGTGAGCCACAGTTTACGACAAGACTGCCAGCATCCAACATCACTACAATGAATTGCCTGAAGGGAGGCAGGTCTGAGATACGTGATGTAACGTCCCATCCATCTGTGATGCAACTAGTCTGCTAGCTTTGACATAATGAGATGTGATCAGCTGGTGGATCAGGGTAAGACCTGGTGCATTATTTAACCTTTTCATTTTGGTGAGTAGCATTGATCTTTGGAGCTGAAATCAGTCCATGATTGAGACTCAAGCAATAGAAATGCTCAACCACAACAAGATTTACAAGCAAATGAAAACATACACAGAATATTTTATGGAAACAGTAAAAATAAATTAACAATGTCTCTGACTTTGCTTGATGCTTTCCGTCCGATGTATACACAAGCTGCACAGGCACATCTCAATAAATTAGAATATTACCAATAAACTAATTCGTTTTGCTATTTAATTTATTTAAATCATATAGATTCACTACACACAGAATATTTCAAGCATTTATTTCTGTTCAAGAAAATGAAGTCCTACAAATAGGCTTGGTAGAAAATTTACACAAAACTACACAGGATCAAAATAAAACGAAGCATGTGGACAACTTCACAAAACTTCTGACCTGACATTTGTCCGGTAGACACAAGGTAGGTAAACCTTAAAAGGTCATTGCTTAAGCCGGCTGTTCACATAGTACTGTATCCAAGCAGAGCAGAAAGTGAGAAATGAGTGAAAAAATCAAGTGGTAGGAGAAAAGGACACAAGTAATGGGGCCACAGATCACTACCTCCATACTATGCCACATAGATACAGTAATTCATGTAAAAGTCACTGAGCTCATATGCTTTGCAATATATGCTTTCATTGTTATTTTTAATGCATCTTGTAAAATTTCTTATTTTCTTAGAAAAACATTTTCATAAGTTGTGAGCAATAATCATATTGAATTGCAGAAATAAGTGCTTGAAATGCATCACTTTGTGTGTAATGACTTTGAACTGAATTACAAAATGCATTAACTTGTTGATGATATTCTGATTTACTGAGCTCCACCTGTATTATAAAACAGCGTTTTATAATCAGTGTAAGAAAATCCTTGTTTTGTGAGAGTTTATTTGGAAGAGGTATTGCTGTGTGAAATGTTTTCACACAAAAACTATACATATAGTATATATAAGTACTGTATATATCACAAGTTAAATGCATCTACAGCTCTTTAATGAGTAGGACCAAGGCAAAAGCAGAGTAGTTTTTCTATATGTTTCTAATGAAAACAACTTTCTTTCATACCAATTACAAAAATAATTAACAGAAAAGTTTTATTTTTTTCCGAAAGTTCATTACTACTAATTTATCCCACCAGATATTGGTTGTGTATTGGAAGCCTCCAAAAACAGAAAGAAAATACATTCAGCTGCCCTATTAACTCCAAAACAAAATGAGAGCAGGGTTGTACCAGACAACCTAAAGGTTATTCTGTTTTTATCTCTACCTGTGTTCATATTTTACACCATAACAATAAATGTCACACTGCTGTAAGCAGGCAGGCCTTGTTAAGCTCATAGTAACAAAATATTTTCATTATGAGTTATAGATTTCCTGAAAATAAAAACAGTTCAAGACAAATATCTACTGATTTTCTTTTAGTTAGGTAGAATGTTGCTCTGAAATTGATGTTTGAGAATCAGCATGTTCCCTTGTCTCTGTTTTGTCAACAAACACGTTAATAGATTCAGACTAAACTTTTTTGGCACTTACTAGAGGACATGGAACTGGCAGTTTCAGCAGTCCCATTGCAATTTCTTTAGAAATTGTCTAATCAAGTTCTAAGCGCCTCTTGCATTTGTAAGCAGTGACTCTGCAACATGCAGTAAAAAGCGCCATCAATGCAAGTAAAAGAGGTTCAAGAAAGCAATGAGAGAAAAAAACATCTTGGTTGGCTAAATTGAGACTCCTAGAAAAAGATTATACCCTAGTCAAATAAGTTCATTAAGGTGTTATTTATTATGTTTATCAAAAAATATAAAATTGAGATAAAAATGGTGGATAGGTATATAAAGTCAAAGTCCAATTTAGCCAACGTCTTTTCCTTGCAATTTAATATGCATAATTTAATCAAATTATTCTCCAATTTTATATGGAAAGCTAGAGCCTAGTAGTAATAAACATCATCCTTCACCCTTAATTACAACCTTGATGAAGACACACTTTCAGCATAGTAAGTAAGAATGGAATGACAAGTTAAGAGTGTTTTAATGTAATCCTCAGTGCCACAGTGGAAATTCTGTCTGCTGGACTATTTCTATGTATATTTAGATAAATGATTTGAATCATACTGATAAAAGTCCAAATGATGGCCCATTTCTAGTTTTCTTTTAGCAGATTTTTTTATTTATAACATTCCAATAGTGCAAAAGTTTATTATGGCATGCCCCCTAACAGTTCCTCTATCAAACAGAAATGGGCCCAGAGCTGCACAGTTCATCCACCATACACAGCATTCATCATCAAATTCTTTTCCTCATATTTCTCATTTATCTAAAATCAAACCCACTTTGAGTGTTTGTCTCTAAAAGTCTGAATCTTAGTTGCATTATTCTAAAGCAAACATCTTAAGTTAAAACCCCCACATGCTTCATATGAAGCTGAACAGTCAAAGATCAGTCACGTGATTATGAACACTTTTCACACAACGGTGCAGAATACCCGTGGGACACGCGTTTCAATTCATTATACGTCACGCCCCCACCTGCAGGGGGTTCCCCCTCCCTTCCTGCATCCTCTGTTTTGCTTTTACAAAACAGTCGTAGAAAGAGTGTCACACTTTTCTGCAGACAGAGTCCTCAGTGGACAACAACATTGCCTTGTAAAGAATGTTTTTATTATAATGTTTGGTGTGGACCCCAGGAAAAATAGACTCTACTACAGAAGAGACTAAAGGGGATCCTTAAATAAGCAATAAACAATTTCCACCCAGAAGTTTTTAGCCATTTGATAGTATCATAGTGATTTAGTGAAGAATTGTATGAATGTACATAATTCCTCACTGTGTCAGATAAATATTCCTCAAAAATATTCATGTCTCCTGCAAATACAAAATCCACATAGTGACAGAGAACTATTTGAAGCTATATATCAACACTGCTCTCCAAGTGCATTTCTGCAAAAACATTGCAACAAATGTCTAACTAATCACAAATCACTTTGTGCAGATCCCTGTGTCTCAAGCAACCAGTTGATATGCCAGTTTTTTTTTAATTGGATAATGGATACCATGGTGATCCCAAGTTGCCACTCTTTGCTGCAGTCCTAAATTTGAATTTTAGATGTTTTTATACCTCACCCATCATCTTATTTTTCTCGCTGTGCATTGTGGAAATGTAAACTTGGATCTTGGGAAGCAGACAGTGGCTATAAAATGTACCATTGTGTCTAATTTTAAATCACAGAGAAACAAGTTCATCTACAGTTTATTTTTTATTTATTTTCAATAAGTGTTTATGGGTGCCATAAATGCTTCATTTGACCACTGATTTTGTGAAAATATAAACGCTTAGTTTATATGGGAGAGATTACACTACAACAATAAAGGATGGATTCATTTTACATTTTTTATAAATTTTTACCAAGTGTAGCAACAAGCATGGAGTGTTTTGTACACATACAGTATGCTTTAGCTGAGAAACCGCAAAGGAACTTAAGGTCCACAGAACGGATTATCAAAGAACACTACCACTGCGAGTGGCCAACACTTAGTTAGTAGGTAAACATCACTTCCTGAGTGAAAGATGATAAAAAGGCACAACAGGAGCGCAACGACTTCATCAAAGGATACAAATTCATCAGCCCCAAGAAAAGAAAAAGATCAGATTAGATTTTGCCAACAAAACATCTTACAAAGCCAAAAAAGTTCTGAAGCAGCTGTCTTTGGAGACATCAAACTTAGGTCAACATGTACCAGATTAACAATTGAGAACAAAGTAGGCGGAAGGCTCGGAGCAGCTCATGAATAGAAGCTTAACATGTAAAACAAGCGGAGGCAGTGTGATGGCATGAGCATGCGTGGTTTCCAGTGGCACAGTGTCATTTTTGTTTATTGTTAGTGTGACAGAAAGGAGAAGAAAGGAGAATTCAGCAGGAATCCTTAAGTGCACAGCTATTTTCCTAAGATGCAGCTATAAAATCAATGGTTTTAAGTCCCCATAAAGAAGATTATTTAAATGACAGAAATATAATTTATGAAATGCTCCTGCATAATTAGGGTAAATACTTAAAATATATACCTGAAATTATCTATAACACTACTGATCACATTTATTGGCAAACTTGGAAAAGCTCTAAACTATCTTTTCTTTTTTCTAGAGTGGGATACATTTCTACAATATTTTTTTTTTATTTGAGTACATTTATTAAGAGGGGGGGGGGGGAAATCATTAATATATTTAAAGGTGGCACAATTTTTCATATACGTATATGCCAAATACGTCTATACTTTTTGTGACAAACTCACCTGCGGTATTTGTAGTTGAAAAGTTTAATCTTAATTTCATTAAACCAAAGCATATAGCTCCAATTAAAGTCACAGCAGAGAATCGCAAACTATGTCAGCATTTGTGACAGTAGGAGGAAAAAAAAGGCTTCTTCCTGGTATATGCCTCCCAAACAATACATTCATACTTAATAATTGTTATGGAGACTTTGTGACCCCTAGATGCTGGTCTTTGCTGCAATTCTTAAATCATTGAGCTTTGGATTTTTTTATTTTTTTTTGCCTCCCTTACCATCCTAACTGTACATGGAGGCAGAATAGACTTCTTGCCCAGTTGCCAGTGGCTAAAAGTAATAGCTTATACAGAAAGTTTTGGATTGATAATTAAAAGTTCCTAGAAACACACATACAAAATTATGGAATACGTTTAAAAACAATGACCCATTTATTTTTATTTTACTATTATTGTTAGTGGTATTAGTAAGTTTTTCACAAGCAATTTTGCAGCTCTGTTATCTCTTAAGATGGGATATTTTTGGCACTAAGTGAATGTACTCATATTAATTGTGAAGTTTTACAAGGTCTTTAAGCATATGGTAAATATGAAATTTATTTCATGCTTTTTACTCATCTTTACCAAATGTGCCAACACATTTTGATGGAGCTGTGTATTTATACACTTCCAGCTTATGTAAAAGAAGACAAATAAGGTTACAAAATTCAACTTTCCCATAAATATGTCCAAAAGAATAAGATGGTGTCCTTTAAATGCAAATAAATAAAGAAACTCACACAGGCTGAGAGAATTCAGGAGCCTCATCGTTGACATTAGCCATCCTCACACGGACCGTGGCGGTGCCAGAATGAGGCTCATCCCCGCTGTCCACTGCCATCACCACAAACTCATACAAATGGTTAGGCCTCTCATAGTCAAGCCGCCTCGCAGGGAAAACAGTCCCATGGGGTGAAATGCTGAAATCCGGGCTCAGGGTGTAATAGGTGAGCTCTGCATTTAATCCTGAGTCACAGTCTGTGGCTAAAACTGTCAAAATGGAGCACATGACATCAGGATCATCAGTTAGCAGTTAATGAAGAAGAAAAAAATCATCGCATAGCATGAGCAGATGAATATTTTCACATCTTTGTAGATCATTATCCCTTTATGGCCTTGCATAACATGTAATAAATCATAAGTTCAGACAGCTACAATTATTAGAACACAAAATGCTCCTTGCTAGACTGATTACCATCATTTGCCAAAATTGGCTTAAAGACATGGAAAAGAAATAATTAAATGAACAGCACTTATGTGTGTATGCCTGGCTGGAAATGATTATATTCTAAGGTAATTACACAGAAAAACTATAGCTTTGCCTCTGATGTGTGATGAGATTTTTCCAGAGACCGCAGCCACAACCACTGTGAATTTCACTTAAACTCTCTGTTTAACACACACATCCCTGCCAGCTTCTAACACTTGGATACATCAATTTACTTTGATGTGTTTATTTGCTGCATGTCAAGCATCACATGCAGCCTGCATGTGTTAATGTCTCATTCTTTTTTCATCTTAGCACCTTGTAAAACAAATCACATCTGGTAATTTATGATACTCTTTTAATTTGGCTCGTATAATTTCACTGACTCATTAAATGTTAAAGAGACTGAAATTTTGCGTTTCCTTTACACTTCTCTAATAAAAGCTCGTCTGTGAGTTTAATCTACTTTGTCATCAACTTCAGTGGGCCTTTGCCCTGTGGGGACATACTGATAGTGAAAAGATGATTTTCTTTCTCTCAGTGACTCAAGAAGGAAAAATCTTTGATATTTTATTAGTTAGCAGAGCAGTCCTCCAGATTAACAAATTTCCTCTACTGCTGTGTCTGTTCACAATTCTGCCCACTCCTTCTGGCTGGGATTGAGTTTATTTAAAGATCAACCCTACAAGCTTCTTTTCTCTCCTTCAAATTGATTCTTTCACTTTCACTTTTTTCTACTAACCTATTAGTCATTTTCTCTTATAGCTGGATCTCCATTTCCAACTATTTTTACATGGCATCCATTTATATTCTATATTTTATTGTTTTCTGAATAAATGTTTTGATTTATAGTCCATTTCCCCTAAAAAATATTCTTTGTTTGTTCTTTTTTCTGCATTTACATGTTTTAGATGATAAAACTTAATAATCAAAAATAATCAGCGCGAATTCAAAATGAAGTAAGCCAATTAATATTTGATTTGCGGAGGTAATATAACAATCTAATAAATTATCCTCCTTGAGGCTTTGAACACAATGGCCTCAAGCCATTACAAAAATCATACTTCATACTTTCAAAGTCATCAGCAATGTTGTCTCTCTATATCTTATTGATCTCCTTCAAGCTAATATATCCTGCAGTACTCCTATGTGCTCCTATTCCATATCATTCATTCACCCACCAGTTCAGTAATCCAGTTGTAGTTACTATTGCATTTATAAAACAAAACCCCTGAGGAAAAAAAAAAAAAGCATTGGAGAGAAAATGTTGAACAGTTACAAAATATAACTAATGATATAGTTCAAACAAGATGTTTAAATGCGCTGTACAGAGCTGTGAGTGTGACAAGTTTTTATTTCAATTTCTGCGTTTCAATTTTGAAGTTTGCATATGGCCGAGATCATGATGCCTTTCAACATTTGGGAGAGTCTGGATGATGTCATGACCATGCAAAGTTTTGATAGGAAACATACCTTGAATGCATTTCAACGCATAACCTGAAACACACTGATTCACTGAGTAACTTGCCTGAGATCATTGAAAAATAAAAAAAAAATATCAGCCAAGACAGCAGAAAAAGAGTTGTTGACCTTCACAAGTCTGGCTCAATTTTCTGATGACTTATGGTGTCATGTTCATCTTTAAAAACATTTATAGGCGATAAACATGCTTTGGTGCAAATAGTCAACAGCAAAACAAAAGTAGCAAACCTTGTGAAGATTTTGGCTAAAAGGCCACTTAGAGAAGATGTCATTATTCCAGAGGCAATTTGAAAAGCAAGACTGCACTTTGCAAAAGATCTTACATTTTGGAGAAATGTCTGATGAAACTCTGCAAATGTTAATTGTGCTCATAATCCAAAAGGACCAAAAACAGGAGTTTTTGCCTGATTTATTGTTAGACAGTAGGAAAAATTTTGCATTTTTCTATAATGCATGTAAATATCTGGTTTGATTTTTAAACAGTGACATGAACTTTAATAGGCAAAACTTAATAATAATAATATGTTATATTTATTGATAGTATATTGTTAGTAGCTTTGTCTGTGTTTTCCTTATTTGTTTTTTTATATTTGTTTTTCTTCCTCAGGCTGCATCTGAATGATGTAAAGCACAGCATCTTCTTACACTTAACTCTCATGAGTGCAATCAAAAGTGCAATTTTCTTCGGGAAGTGGTGCCTGTGAAAAAGTGTCAAAATATGTCAAACATAAAAAAAAACAAAAAAACATCTGTATTTAGATAATATAGAACATTTCTGTACCATTTTAAGCTTGAGAGTTTTCTTAATTAGTTTCAGTTTGTACAAGATATAAACAGTAATAGTGGATATCCATCCAGAGTTGACGCACATAATTTAAATCAGATGTTATTCTTATAAAAAATTTAGAATGTATTACGTCATCGGTTAGAGAGATCATAATAAATCCAAACAAATTCATATCATCTTGACAGACTTTCATGGACTTCAGTAGCTGATGTTCTGAGGCAAAAATGGAGCCTTTATGTATCAATACGCTAAAACAGAGACTCACAGAAGCTGGAACTTTTGATTTAATTTAAAATCCATCCACAGTTTTCTTCTGTGAAATGGAGAAGGGGAACAATCTAAAAGTCGCCCTACTCCATTTATAAAGGAAACAGATGGATGGGAAATCTGAGGTCAAAATCGTCTCACCCTGCAGTAGGGATGTTGCTGTGGTTACAGTCTCAGGGACTCCATCTACACTGTAGATGGACTGAAGGAACTCTGGGACACAATCGTTCTCATCCGTTATCAACACCTGAACCTGATTAGTGCCGGAGAGGCAGAAGAGAGGCAGAGAGGGAAAGGAGAGAGAGGAGAAATCACTGTGAAAGAACACAAAATTAACCACTCTTTATTAGGTCTCAAATCCGGAAGACAACCATATCAAATGCTCTGTGGAAAGTTGACCCCAAAACTTAATCTTAATTGCATTTTCTAGTTCCACTAGTTGCCCGTTCAACTCATCCTTTATCTTCCACTTCATGATTTTCCCCGAGTCAAAAATAGAAATGTTTTCAGCATGTGAGTGCTGCAGTGTGTGTGTTTTCAGCAAAAAGCCCTTAACTGTCCTCCATCCTACAAGCTCCCTGTCACCACAGTGTGTAAAGTGTGAAGTGACAGCTGAGTAATAGTCCTGAAATAGCTGGGAAAGGTTTTTCCCAGTCTCCAGCTCCTATTCCAAAACATGAAGCGGTACAGAAAGGATTTTTCCCCTGCTAAATATGTGGTGTAAAGGTAGCCAGTGACATAATAACTGGGTAACTAAATCTGAAAATAAATAATTTAGGTAAACCAGAAATGATTGATAGTTTAACTAAAAATGATTATCTGTAGTTCAAATTCTGAAGTTGCAAATCTAAAAGACTTTTCCTACATTTCAGCTTTTCACAGAAGCACTTTCCACAACACAGAAACAAAAGGTTTAAAAAAAACAGAACAAAATCCCTGAGCCCCATGGTTCACTTGTTAACATTTCAAAACCACTCAGCCGTCCCATTTCTGCAGAAAGCGACAAATTCTGCTGCTCTTCCTTTGAGGCTATGGCCAAGTATGGTGTCAATAGGTCAGCGCTGAGTTTTAATCACTATTTTATTTTACTTTTGCAAAGCCTTGGCTACAGTAGCTCTGCATGAAAACAATGCACCACTGAACAAAAAAAAAAACAACAAAACCACAGCAAAAAAAACCCCACAAAAAATAACATTCTAACAATACATTACAACAATGTATAAACAAAGCAAACTATGACAGTGACTTTCAAACTAAAACAAATGAGCAGAAATGATGAATAAAATTCCACGAAGTCCTAAAATGTCAAGAGTTGAAACAAAATAGAACAGAATTTGTGAAACAATGCACATGGATTTGTGTTGGAATGAAGCAGAAAGGATGAATGTGAACACAGTTAAACTAAAAAAATAAGAAATGACAGTTTACAAAGTTGAACATCTGGCTTTAATTTAACAAAGGTAAGAGAATTGTCTCTACTGTCATAAAAATCCCAATCATTTATGTACGTATATGTTTTGTGAGAGATATTCCTGTACTACATTCAAATTAATTATCAATACCATACACATTTTATTAAAAATCAGTAGCTTTAAAGTGCATTAAAATAACACACTAGAGACATTAACAAAACTGCTGTAATGTTCTGACTAAATACCTTCTAAAACAAATCCAGTCTTTTAAAAACTCAAATCCACTTCTAATGAAGATGTTTTCATTTCGACCAGTTTGCTTAAGTACTAGGTTAATGTTATGGGGTAATTTTTCTCCCATAATTCGAGAGCACACATTTAACACAACTTAAAAGTTTTGAGAACTTGTACTTGTGCTTACATTTTCAGTTTGAAAGAAGGACTTCATGTCTTTCTTTTCAAAACTTGTAATGCTTGTACCCAAAACTTCTGCTCTCTTTCAAACATCGACTATGCTTTCTCAAGCCTTTCTCCTCGGGCTCAAAACTTGTCTCTGCTCGGATCAAATCTCTCTTTGCAAACCTCTTTGCTCTCTTGCGAATCATTTTCCGCTTGAACTTGGAACAGAGAAGCATTGTCGCCTGGTAACATCTCAGCCAATAGAATGCAAGTATTATACTGGGTGCGTTTGTTTGCTTCTACAAACGCACCCAGTGTACAAGTGTGGCTATCTGTCTAGATAGCAAGACATCTGACTGTCTGTCTTTTCACATATCACCTGTCTCATGCTATACTATCACAACATGGTGACAGTTTTAACAAATATTTGTAAAAAAAAAAACCTGCATACTCATAAAAGATACTGCACTTGAAGCAGAACTTACTTTGATTAAAATAACTGTGATTGTGCTTTGATTTTGATTGAGTTTGTTTAAAAGCAACCGATTCTATAAAGAAAAAAAAAGAAAAAAAAATGTGTCACTTATTCAGAATGATTCATTAATATATTTTGCATAACTGGAGCACAATAGGAGGACGCCCCCATTAAACAGAACAACATGACCTATACACTAATTTTAGTGTCTTGCATAAGTTCAGTAAATTGCAACAACATGACAAAATATGAGCTTTGCTTCGCTTTGCTGTCTTCCTAGTTTTATGCAACAGAGCCACACCAATGAAACGTTGCAAGACTGAAAGCAGTTCTTTCGGTTTGTTTAACCAGAATAATGGATTTCTGTTTTTTCTCACACACACACACACATGCACGCACACCACACACACAAAAAAATCAATTTCTACCTTGTTTTGAGTTTAGTTGACCAGAGTGTGTGAACTCTCATGACTGATGATTGCTAACTTACTGTTTCATGTTCTAATTAAACTAACCTCTGTCGCAGCACTCAGGCTGCCAGGCTCCTCGCTGGCTCGAACCATCAGGAGGTAGCGTCTCTGGTCACTTTCATAATCCAGCGTCCTGGTCAGACTGATCTCTCCGGTGTCCTGCTGAATGCTGAAAAGGCTGCTGGGATTGATAAGCAGGCTGTAGCTGATTTGTTCCTTCTGGAAGGAAATGGCTAACACCACAAGGAAGCTGTGGAACAAAGAGAAGGTGATTAAAAGAAATTGAAAAAAGCAGCCTTTGCTACTTGATTTCAGCTGCGCCCATGTAGAATTAGAATCGAAATCCTCTTTTCCTGCATCAGCAGTGTGCTATAATGAAATCAATTACTTTATGCTCCATTGCCTGCGTGCTACAAACACGGTCAATCAGTTCTTGTCAGTTGTGTGTAATAATGTCACACTATTATGCAGACACCAGTGTTTGCTTTGTGGGGAGAGTTTGTATTCCCCTAATAGTGTGCGATTATCATTGTCAATGCTTGCTCAAGTGCACAGTGTGACCAAATGAATACTTATTAGCACAAATCTTAAACAGTATGTGAGAAAATTCACCTACTGCATACGTGTATACCTGCATGCATGATATTGTAAACTTGTTTTTTCATTTATTTAGTTGTTCAAATATGAGTGCATACTCAGTCTTTCTTTCCATTGTTAGTCCATGTAGTCACTTACAATAGCTTGCAACACTTTTCAACTTTTCAAAAGTTGAAAAGTTTCAGAAGTTGAAATTTTTCAAACTTTTGAACAATGTCACAATTGATTTTATTTGGATTTGTATAAACCAAGACCAATTAGGCGTAGATGAAAAAAGGTCCTGTGCAGTTGTCATAAGTCACGCAGAGGATGCAGCACATGGAAGGAAGTCCTACTATGGCCAGATGAAACCAACGCTAAACTTTGGGAGCATACTAGCAATAAACACAGCATTCACAGGGTACAACATGGCGGTGGCTGCGTCCTTTTCTTCAACAGAAATTAAGAAGCTATTCAGATTTAATGGGAAAACGGATGTAGTTGAATACAGAGCAATCTGTGAAGATTGTCCCAAACAAAAGGCTTGGGACTGGGGTGGACGTTTATCTACCAGCAACACAACAACCTAACTATATACAGTCCCAGTACAGAGACAATGTTTAGGATCCTAAGCTGTCACATTGTAATACAGGTGCTGTTGCTGGAATCTGAGCTGTCTTCAGTCAAACGAAGACATTTTGGTATCAATTATTTGCGAGATTGATATGAAAAGAAAACTGTGATAAATATAACCACCCACAAATAAAAAAGTGTTAGTGAAGCACATTTGCCTTATCATAAACTTCTCAAAAGAAAAGTTCAGAAGAAATAAATCAGAGAACCCGCAGTACAAATTTATGCATATAACAACAAACAAGTAACAACCCAATTTCTAATTTGAAAAACAGTGGGATTTGCTAATTAACATGTTCAGTCACCAATGTAACAATTAGCTAATAATTATTTATTTCTCTGAATTTTGTGCTTTCAAAAACTGTGAAAGTCAATGAGTAAAAGATTGTGTGAAAACCGTGATCAAGCCCTACGCAAGGCGGCTGTATAGTGTTTAGGGATGAGTCGCTTTGAGGTCATAAAACATTCACACAGAAGTCTCTCTGCAGTCACATTAGTATACAAATGACCATCCAAAAATAAAATTTCTGAAAATATTTGAATTGAGCATCAAGAGCAGCTGTGTGAACATAGTATTAGTTCTCAGACAGCACATGTAGTCTTGTCTCTCTTTCAGTGCTTTTTTATGCATATGTTCAACTGCAAACTATAGTTTCTATGTGTACATCCTGCTTGGTTTGCTTGTTTATAATATTTCATAAGTCAAATGTTTTTACAGAAACTGCCCAAGGTAGCCATTTTCCCCCTTTAAGCTCAATAAAATCTAGGTTTGACTCCTCCAACTATTTTCACTTTAAGAATATAATCTTAATTAGAAATGTTCTCTGTTAAACTGTGTTCTCCTGGGTCATGCAATTATTCTTATTGTGGCAACAATTGGTTTAAAGGTGCTGGAGCATGACTAAATATGCGGCTAAATCTGAGGAAAAAACAGTCTAATTAAAAGGCAAGACCTAAGAAAGATATCTAATTAGGGTAATATATTTTGTAAAGTAATAAAATATTTTCTTAAGACTCTCTCTGTCAAAGAGTGGAAATGAATCCCTGCTTTTGCATGAGAAGAATAGCGCATGCACAGAACTCACGGCTGTCCTTCCGGGGTGTTTTCTGGTATGGAAATGGCGTAGCTGGTGTTGGTAAACTGCGGCGCTCTGGCCCCTGCTACTACAGATAACATGGCAGGGGCGCTGCGGCTTCCCAGACCATCAAGGGCCACCACGCTTAAGAGGTACTCTCGCTCCCTCTGTAGTACGAGCCCCGTGGTGACCACCTGGCCTGTCTTCTTGTCCACGGCAAAGCAGCCATCACCACCTGTAGGAAAAATTCAATTAAAATTTTTGTCGTTTCTGGATCCAAAACAAATTATTATTATTATTATTATTTTTTATTTGTGAATATTAAATAAAAAATCACAAGTTACTAGGTTTTCCATTCTGAGTACATAAAAATATTGAAGTCAGTTAATAAATTAGATCATTAAAGTGTGATGTCTAGTTTCTTGTTGAAATAACTCACCATGCTTAAAATAAGACCAAACTAATTTACAAGTAACTTTTCAGCAAGATATAGGAGTTTGTTTGAAGTCAATAATTCTTGAATATTGCTAAAAAAAAAAAGTACAAGCTCAGCTGGCAGATTTTGTCACTTATACCACAGAAAAAATGCATTGTTGAAAGCTAATAAATATGAGATGAACTACCACTTATTTAATGTCAAAGACCTCTAACTAGTAATCCAAATGGATTTACTAGTTGGAAGGACAGTTATGGCTGACAGCAGTGTTAGGTAGTTTTGGCCTCAAGGCTCAATCGCTGGTAGGCCCCATAAACGAATACTGACAGTAATGTTGACCTGTGAAGAGTTAAAATAAAGCAAAACAACCAAAATATTTCAAACCAGACATTCCTATATATGGTATATAATGTCTCATGGTAGCCAATAATAACACAGCACAATCAACTTATTTAGCAAAACATTTTTCTTGGTATAGAAATTCTGCAGAAAATGCATTTGAGGGAGATTATTTACTGAAGGATCATATTTGTTGCCTGAATACAAGTTTGCTTTATAAATTGAATCATCTATACTATTATATGCTACGGTTTGTGACTTGGGGAGATCCGCTTTTTGAACTGTTTGTGAACTGTTTGTGTAAAGAAAAGCACATTCAGTCAAGATTATCCCATGATGGTGTTGTGTTAGATACAACTGCTTCATATAACATTTATATATAAATTAGAAGACAGTTTACTTAAGAAAATATCAGACACACTTGAAAACCTTGTGAAAAATAACTTTCAGCAATACGGGTTAGATATTTGTTGATGGAGAGTCCAAAAAAAAAAAAAAAACAACACAGAGCATCACTGTCAAACGTATTTCCCCTAATAGGTGTGAACATACAAGAAATGAAATCAAAACGAGACCTTGCTAAAAATGTAATGCTTGATGTGAGTAAATCCTGTATGAAGATCAAAATAATTCTGTGCAAATCATCTGCAACGGAGCTGCCATATCCTCTGTGATTCCCATCCCATCTGGTGTTGGACACATTATTTTTTTTCTCTAATGCCTCGCAAATTAAAAAATAAAAAAGACTGGCAACAATAGGCAGTAAATTGGATATAGTAATTCTTAAAAACAGCTTGTCACTGATGAGTGCTGAAAGCATTCCTCAAAAGGAACAAATCACATTTGGTTGGAAGCCAATTTCAGATATAAATATGTACTTAAGTACTTAGAGCAACATGAGAGAATGGGAATGACCCCGAAAGAGTTACAAAGTCAGTCAGATTTGTTGGTACTCCTCAAAAAGATTATGTGATAAAAATATGTAAAGAAATAATAGTTTTTGACAAAATAACTAGAGGGACAATATTGACAACTCCATTACGCCATTAGGATAGCACTTACTGCTCTACTACATTTCACTAAGGTGCAGCATTCAGAGATATTGGTCTTTGACAGAATTTCTCTACGTTGTCCAGAGAATTGGTCCACTCTTTTTTGTAGCTTCTTTCACAGGTTTTCCATAGGATTTAGGTAAGGGGTGCTGAGATTGCTATTTTAGACATTTTTGTCTGGTGTACCATTCAGGCGTTCATTTTGCCTTATGTAAGTTTAATTAAGTTTTCATTTTAATGACTCTACCTAATTTAAATTTCAAATCCCTTGTTATGTTTACAACTTCATGATGCCTTGCACCTTAACAAGGTTTTAAAGTCAGTGAACATGATGTGATTTTCCAAAAATTACCAAGAGTTCTTATAGCCGAGGTTTGTTCAATGTTACAGTCCAAGGAATTTACAGCAAACACTTCATACTTATGTGATCGAAGGATAAAAATGTTATTTTTATTTTTTATTTTTTTCTAGCATCATTCTCGTACAACTGTTTAGTATGTAGACAACAAGATAGCCCTCTGTACTGAAATTCTCTAAAAGCTAAAAAAAAAAAAAAAAAAAAAAAAAAAAAAACAGTGGTCTGTACTTTTATGCTCCATAGATGGCAGTTAAAATGATGGAAATTGTTGTCAACTCATATTTAGATTTACATTTAATAAAATGTTGTGGATTGACAATTAGAAAATCACAGAAGGTTTTATCAGTTTAAAAAGAAATTAACTGTAAATGACTCAGGAAAAGTGGAAGAAAATTGATGGATGGATAATTCCTACATTTCCTCAGAGTAATGCATAAGGCTTTTGACCATTGGTTCCTTAGTTCCTGTTTTGTTCTGCACACTGATAGCTGGTAGGAATACTGCATCAACAAAGGTAACAATGTGCCATAGGCATCAGAACGCATAAGGACCATTAGCATGGAAACCAGGACATGGAAGAAAAATTAATCTTTGAAGAAAGGACCACATCAAAGTTTAAAGAAAAAAAACAATTGTATGCAATCGAGGATGAAAGAAATCGATTTTTAGAAGAACAAAGGCAAAATATCCAGTGTTTACTACACAATTGTAAAACCACCACAAGTGATATAAGGATGAGAAATGTTATCAAAAATGTATTGCTAACATCTCTTTGTTCCAAGGAAAATAAAGAACTGAGGAACAATCAAAAACATGGGGGTTTTTTTCAACTCTGTAAACATAAACATGGCTTATCAAACAGACCACATCCACTAGAGTCAACACATCCATGTGTTACAGGTAGTAGCCTGATCAACGACATTCAAAACAATAATTGAAATCAATCAGACAAATAACATGTCCTGACATATTAGGCATCATTACCACAACTTTAAACTGTGGTATGTAACTTTTTATTTTATTCTTTTTACATATTTGTTAATGTTGTCACTGTCTGAAGAAATGCAATGTCAAAAACAACCAATCGGAGCCAGGTGGAGCGTCTTAGGTCTCAATCAACCTCATGTACGCACTGCTAAATTTGCTAATGGCAGAGAAAGACCTTAAAAACCCAGAAAAACTGTTTTTCTACCATCATCAGTGGCAATTCTAACTAGTCTGAGAATTCTCAACAATCACTGCTGACAGAAGTTGCAGCATGGCAGTTTCTAAGGAGATTCTGTGAGCAGCGCATACATGAGGTGATTGACAGCAATAAGATCCTCCTCCTTGCTGTGATTGGTTGTTTCTGACTGAGCTGTGAATTTCTCTTGTTAACACTGGGAGCACTGGGAGAAGGCAGATCAGCTTGTTTTTTTTTTTCACAGAATGTCTATCTCTTAATATACTGCCACGACATAGTGACAGTTTTAACAAATATGTAAAACTCATATGTTTATAAAGTTACATACACCACCTTTAATTAGCTATGATAGGTTGGTTTTGAGATGTCTGTAATCTTATGGTTTTGCTTGAATAGGTGTGGCCAATAATGTCTCACATGCACTCATGTTGAGTTTATTTGCAATGTAAAAATAACACGATGAACATTTATATTTTCAGCCATAGAAATTTTTTTACATCAAAATTGGTTAAAATACTGTTCACAAACTGCTTTTTTCCAAATACCATATTGGCCAGACAAAAGATATAATATATTGGAGAGAGTCTGTGAAGCTCACAGTTTGGCAGTCCTGAATAAAGAATTATTCGGCCTCAATTCTGAAACAAGCATTTTTAGAAAGCAAATCCCCTATTAAAATAGCTTCACTGAACAAGAAATTTCGATTATATTTATACTTGTGTTAAAACAGTTTGAACAGATGAGTGTGGAACCTTAAGGCCTCTGGAAATTGTACCCTGTGATGATTTCTAATTTTTGTTGACTTTCTCATGATGTCATGCAAGAAACCAGTGTGTGTGCATATTCATGTGTGTGCAGTGTTGTCTTTAAATACCTCTCCAGCTGTGCTTAACTAACTTAACTCAAATGCTGCAGTTTATCATATCAAAGTCTTACAGAGTCTCGGCATCAGCATAATTTTAGCTTTCCCAAATTGTTTGAAGGGATAATAATCATTCTGTGTGTAAACTTATTCTGAAATTCAGCCAATCAAAATATTTCTGATAATCCTCACTGACGTAAAACGTAAAGTTTTTAGTTTGATATAATGTCAGAAAATACTCTGAAATGCAAGAAATATACTGATTTGCCATGGTTTAAGTACATGGGTACACTTTCTTTCTGTCCCTTTTTTGAACAAACATCTAATGGCACTACGCCGGCACCAAGTGGAGGTACAAACTGACAAAGAGTTGAACTGACCTGGAGCTAAGAAAATCACATACAACACTCTTATATACAGTTTTTCCCCTATTCTATCTAATAGCAATGATAGGTCCAAACTTAATACTTTCACAAGAAAACACCACAGGGGATTTCACTTGCTCTGCTGTTGGCAATTTCTAAAGAATTGGGTCAAATTGTGGTCATCAAGAGGTCAGTTCGTCTGATGACATCCCATAACGGTGTTAATGTTAAGCAGTGGATAAGAGGGTTAGACAAATATGGGTGAAATCCAAACAGGGAGTTGAAATTACTTTGAAGAGAAGTTCGTTCGGCTGAACTGATTTAAATTTCCGTTGACAAATGCCACTACTTTAAAGAGTCCTTAGCACAGTTATAAAGACAATGAGCGCTCGGTGCAACTGGGGTTTCAACTCAGAATGAGGACGCTGTGGGATGTCCTGATTACAGTTAAACCACAAGTCAGGGTAAATCAGTAAACCCCACAAGCAACATCAGCACATCCCCCAATCTCTGCCAGCAGCCCTCAATCCCTTTAGCCACCAGGGGGTCCACTATTGTGGCAGGCTTCCAGCAGCCCACTGTATGTGTTTGTGTATGAGTGAATGTGTGCTTGCATGATTCCCTGTATGAAACAGAGAGAAGCAGACAGACAAGAGTGCATGAAAAGTGCATAAACAAATCTGTGAAGGCCTCTGGCTGTGTGTGGGATTGTGTGATAGTGGCTGTGTTTGCAGGAGAGAGAGAGAGAGAGAGAGAGAGAGAGGAGAGCAAGAGAGAGAGGGAGGGAGAGAGAGAGAGAGCAAGAGAGAGAGAGAGAGCAAGAGAGAGAGAGAGAGAGAGAGAGAGAGAGAGAGAGAGAGAGAGAGAGAGACCCCATGTAAGTGGGATGGATATGGAGAGGTAGAAAGAGAAAGTGGGTAAAAAAGGATAAATAATCTAATGGACACATAAAAAGTGTATGAATGTATGAATGAATCTGCATGCCTGTGGCTTTTTGTCTGAACAACTGTGCTGGTGTCAACCTGGGTGTATTCATTTTCATACATTTGCACCTGCCATGTTTTTTACCAACAGCCCAATGTATTTTACTTATGTGTCGCATAACTGACTGATATGTGTTGTACATTGTTGTGTGTTAGAGCAACAAACAGCTTACCATCTGACAAGAAGTATTCCACTTCTCCACTTTTGCCCTCATCCCCGTCAATAGCCTGTAGCTGGTAGACAAATGTTCCTGCCACTGCCTCGGAAGACACAACAGCCAGGTATGGGTATGGCTTCATATTCCACTCAGGGACGTTGTCGTTGACATCAGTGATCGTCAGCTTCACCTTGTTCAGGTACCAGTCTGGGCCTGGAGGACGGTGCAGAGACAGTAGCAGAGATGTGATTACAAAAAGTGACAGCTGTCATGTAATTCTATGTATTTGGAGGAGAGACAAGTAACCAGGGAAATATGAAGCACCAACAGTCACTCAACTAAGGGAATAAGTATGTGAGAGATAAATCCTCTCCTGTAGATGGAAATATATAAATCAGGTAAGATAGTAATAAATGTCAATGTTTCTTGTATAAGCTGTGCTGAACTAATCCCAGTTCAGTCTAGGTTTAACCCAGAGATCTATCAATTCCAATTCAAAATATCAGTCTTAACATTGTGATCTTCCCTGATTTTTTGTGCTTAGCTTTACTCTCCTCTTTCAAAGTCATCATTCCTAGCGTGTTATTCTTGATACATGAGACGAGGTGTACAATCCAGTCAGGAGTTTACATTTGCTCCTAGTGACATTAGTCTTTTAATGAAGTAGGGCTTGTAACTATGCATTTGAGCATTAAAAATAAAACTTTGGTGAATTTACTTTATTTTTAATCCACAAAGCTCAAAAGTATACATTTACCCACTAGGAATGGAGTCAAGACACAGTCTTCCAAGTCCAACATTCAACCCCAGTCTTAGGTCAAAACTAATGTTTGGAGTTTAATATTTTAGGACAATGGAGAGGGCGTGGGGGGTGTTAAGTTTGTCCTGTTTGAACATCATATCAGGTTTTTTACTGTGTAGTAGTTGATTTGTGGTAAGTTTGGAGGTATTCCTGTGTTTTATTCTTGTGTCTTTATTTGTGCAATACACCAGAGGCCCTGGCAGTAAAACAGGCCTTCTGTATAATGGCCCCACCAACATTACTGACAGTTGGTAGCGTGCTCTTTAGTTTTAAAAACTCAGCTACCCGGTTACGATGCCAAATGGTTAAATTAAAACTTTTCTCCAGAAGACATTTGGTTTGTCCATTTGAGAGGCTGCAAAGTTCAGATGAGCTTTAAATAGTAAATTTTTGAGCAGGGTTGCTATTTTGGTCAGCATCCTCTACTGCCATGTTGATGCATTATTGTAGATGGTGGATGGAGAAATGAGGGAGTCCTATTCTTCAGCATTCCCTTGAATGTACAGCTAAATAGTTGCAACATGGACACAATAAGGTGTTATAAAAAGACAATTATCAAACACTGGTTTTGAGTAGATTCTTGAATGCCCTTCACAAAGTTCTGAAGGACATTCACAGTGCAACAGTGAATCATGTTGCACTGTGAATCATGCTTAAAGGTTAGTTCTGGAGAAGAAAACCCACCAATTAAAAAAGAAAAAAAAAAAAACACTCTTACCTTGCAGAGTGGCCAAGACCTTTTGGGATAAAGACCATATTTTTTTTATTTTGTTTTATTTTTTTGCTATGGGATACTCCACCAAATATTGGTTAAGCTTTTGGTTAAATATTGGTTAAAGCTTTAGATATCAATGCTACTATGTGATCTGGCAACACCTAATTTGGACAAAAATCGAAAGAGGTGTACGGAGCCTCTTGTTAGAAGAAAAATGGTGAATGACTGAGGGTCATTGCGCATAACACAAACCCTGTAAATTCTAGACACTAACAGGTGTTAGTGTGAATTGCACAAAAATGAATTGCACAAAAATCCATGAGGGACGGCGGAGTCCCTGCTCGAAATTCCGTGAAAGAGGAGTACGAGCCTCATGCCGGAAGCCTGTTGAAAGGCTGTTTACATCGTTTTAAACTGTGTGATTGTGAGCGTGAATGGGAATAAAAATAGCAATAGGTATTTT
>CAEFZX010014736.1:0-40314 GCA_903066825.1 Alfaro cultratus | reverse complement strand
CTATCTATCTATCTATCTATCTATCTATCTATCTATCTATCTATCTATCTATCTATCTATCTATCTATCTATCTATCCATCCATCCATCCATCCATCCATCCATCCATCCATCCATCCATCCATCCATCCATCCATCCATCCATCCACATAAGTGCAATGATTAGAATCCCTTAACTGGATGTTTACCGATCAAACACAACATAAATAAAATATGTTTTTCATGTTATGTTACAAAACTCTCATTTTAAATAATATATGGAAAATAAATCTATATTTACCCATATATGTCACCAGTCAGTCTTAACTGAGCTACTATAAAATATATTATTGCCGCATGTCTCTATATACAGTTTATGGTTAGGATGGCCTCTCACACTCTGGATGAAATGGTTAAAGGTAAGCATGACCCGCACCACATCTCTAATTGTTCACGCTTTAATTCAATCTCACCCCAATTTCTCATATCTCCATGAGAAGGAGGAGCAAGCTCTGCCTCACCGCTTGCCCACTTTCCTTGGCTGGTCAGACAATCAGGAAGAGTAATGCTTATTTAACATCCAATTTAAATTCTATCTCACTTTTTTTGGATCCACACCACCACCAATTGCAATCATCCCGAAAGAGCACTGATTTCCATGTGTGTGTGTGTGTGTGTGCAAGTGGTGCTGGGTCTTGTTCCAGAGAAAAAAATAGACTAAAAATGAGATAGAGGAGATAAAAAAAGCAAGACAAAGGTCGTCAAATTTGTGTATAAGAACTTGTTTTGTTGTATCTCCTCTAAATATAGCCTTCAATCCAATTATTCTCTTAGCTCTTTCATCTTTTACAACAACCCAGGGGAACAAAATGGAATTATTTTGTTCCACTAGTTCAGTTAAGTTGAATGAAATAAGTATTTTGGGCATAAGAACACATTAAATTTCTATTTATATGTCCTTTTGATCATGATGTAATTTCTACTACAATAAACAGACTATGACACCTGTATGTGCTTGTAGAACTCATGTAATCAATGATGCACTCCGACTGCCTATTAAAGTGCATCACATAAACATCCATGCTAGAGAAGAAAATTACAAATAAATTGCTTCTCACCTACAAATGGGAATAAAGAAGGACTTTTTATGGTGACAGTAATGTGCTTCATTCTGGTTGTGTGAAGCAACAAAGGTGTAATTAACCACAGGGATTTAGCACCTCTTGACTTGACTAGCTGAACGTGTTCTTTATGGTAATTAGATCTGCTTGATTTTATAGTGTACCAAAACAAAAACCCTATTAAGCACCTTGAGAAACAAGTTTGTTTCATTGAGAGGAGATTGTCATTGCCTTAAAATGTCTCTGCATTTGGTATCGGGAGTCTGTCTCAACTCAAACCATGTTTTTATCTGCTAAAACACATTGACATGTTGAAGAAAAACATTAAAATTGAGAACTGATAATAACTAGCTTGAGAGGACTTGAGTTAACTAACAGTGGATTATGTCATGTCCAAAAGTTCTCTGTCATGTTTTAATGGATATCTCTAGTAACAAAAATGCTGAAAAGGTTTCTTCAGTTTTCAGAAATGCAGAAATGAAAACTAGCCAAATATATCAAGTTTCCTTCTCATAAAAAAAGAAAAAAAAATTGACTGTGAATCATGTCCAGAGATATCTAGTCTCTTCACCTTGAACACTTGCAGTTTCCTTTTCCTCTCACACAAACACATTTTATACCAACTTTTGAAGCCTGCAGTTGGTAAAATTGAAAAACTCAAAAAATATTTTAAAACTAAAGGGAATTGAAAGATATTAAAACTGCAATTTATGCACCCCAGAAGTGTTATTTTAAAAACATAAAAAGCCCAAAAAGGAAAGGACTTTTAAGTATGACTTTCAAAGACACTCTCTGCAATAAACTAACCAACATCTGTTCTGGGAACCTACAAAAGTCCTGGTCAAAAAAATCCTTATGTAAAACAGAACACTCATCATTTTGCATAGCCGACATACTGTAGGTCTAACTGTACAATGGAAAATTTTTCTCTTAGTCCAATTGCACTTCCATATATAGATGGCCAGCTTTGCACCATTTATATTTCCAGGCTACTATGAGTATGATGATTACTGTCACTCAAACAGGATAAGAAACCAACTGCAAAAAAAAGAAACCGTCTAGAAGCAAACAAGCTGTTTGCAAGGAAAATGACATGAGGCTTAAAAAGGGGAGCTCATTTCTTACCAAAAGCTATCTGATCTTGCATTAGTACATATTATGTACTATGTTTAAGTGCACAGGATGACAAATGCAACATATTCACACACATGTTGACAACTTTGATTACCCTTAATCAAAGTTGGATGGTGTGATCTTTTCCATTAGAGAAACACTTTTAAAAATGTGTATCTGCATGAACTGTTTTGTTATGTAGACAATAAAACATAAAGATTGAAATAAAAAAAATCCTGAACTCTAATGTCAGTTTTTAGACAGTTACAAAAATATGACTTCTCAATATCTTTTTTTTTTTTATTTTAGCACTGGCATTTGTTTCATCCCTCTTTGGAAGTTTTAATCTATGTTTAAATATCTTGCTGTGGACATGCTCTCTGCCAGGAGGCGTTTTTACTGTACTGACCCAAACTGTTTAGCCAAGAAAGACCAGCGCCTTGTGTAACATTTCTGTTAAACTGTGACTGAACTCTGTGTTTTATGCCTTCTCAAGAACAGAACAACACTAATAAAGTGTCGAAAAACCCAGACAACTGTAACAGAAAAATTGGAGAAGTGTCAGTTTAAATCAATATCTATAACATTGTAGAGCCAAAGATGATGGAATAGCTGACACATGATGAAGAAAGGCTTTCCCCATCTTACTGCAACACATCAGAGATCTTAAAATAGATTTGAAACTTTTAACGTCTATTCACTGAGTTTATGATGTAGAATGTGCACCCAGGCCTGGCCCTATCATCATGGACAAAGTCATACCACAAGGCTTGTTTTATTTCCATCTGAAAGCACAATAATAGCAATAATTATACTGTCAAACAGCAAAGTTTAGGGTACAACATGTCAGTCAGGGAAGCTTTTAGAAACACACAAACCTACTCATAGTGTACACACTTGCAGTTTTCAGTGCAGGTCTTCTGCTGATAACCAATAATATTCCAGAGGCAGGCACTCTGACTGGCATTGACAAAGGGCTTGAGATATGTGAAGTAAAATTAAAAACAAACATTTACACTGCCCTCAGTGGTGATGAGTCTTATGTACTTTTACTAATCTCAAGTCAATTTTTATTTTTTTATTTTTGTGTATATGTTGACTGTAAGGTGTTTCTATACACCTGTCTGTTTTAGTCATATACAGTACTATATACTGTGTGTATGAGTGTGAAATACCCAGTTTTATTTAAAAACATCCTTCACTTTACAAACACAGTAGATGAACTTTTCTAATCAATGTCACTACTGAGATTTTTGAGCTGTTGCATTGCAGAGTCTTTAGAAAACCTTACTATCATCATAATTGTCTTGCAGGTAAGCGCTGAGACAAATAATTACTGCCAGCCTGTAATTATGATTCTCACAGGCAAACTCTTTTTAAACCAAAAAGAGTTTATGTCTCTCTGCACTCGTGTTAAAGCTGAAGCTCTTCATGAGCTGAATGCAGCATCACTCTTCTGAACCATTTTCCCCTCTGTCCTTGCATTTTACTGAATCCATTGTCATCTCCCCACTGGTCTCTGTGTAAATGAGGTGAACAACACAGCAAAAAGGGGTGTGCATGAAAATAAAGTAAAAGGACAGGAATAAAAGAGCAGCAAGCAAACCGAGGAAAAGCTCAGAGGTTTTTTATAGGGAGAAAGAAAAAAAACACATAGAACAAAGAAAACTTGTCATACCGCAACATTCAAATCAAAGTATGTGTAACCTGCACAAAATAATCATGTGTTTTATTTTGGCGGGTCAAACGGAACAGCACAACATCAACTTTAAGTTCCGGGTCAGAGGTGCGCTCTGATCTGCTCCATTGCTGTGCGGCTGTCGCTGTGGCTAGCTGCTTGTCTTGGCGTTTTCCCAAATCGCCGAAGAATATTGCTAAATTGATTCAAATTGAAACAGCTGAAGCATCATATTGGATGTATTTAGGACAACCACTCGACGGTGAGTTGTTGATTTTATGTCTTTTGTTTTTTTAAAGTAGAAACTCGGTGGCGACACGCCCACTAAAAATTGAGGTTTTGGCGTTTTAAAATGGTTTTGTAAACTAAAAAAACCATTCTCTTTATGTTATTTATGTAGCCGAATTAAAGATATGTTGTTAAAACGTTAAATAAGCCTTTTGATTTTTGTAAATCTGTCCTTTAAGGATACTTTTAGTTACTTTTCATTGCTTTTGCTAACGGCTAATAGAACTCTTGAATTGGTTTCTTAAGTTGCGTAACAAAATCAGAGACAAATTCAATGTTTATTGAAAATGTATTTGTTAATTAATCTTAATTAAATAGAATTTATAAGTGCACTTTACTTTGATATCTATGACTTTAATTGCGTGATAACTTGACTTCGAAATTTAACATTAATGTGATTAACTTGAAATTTATTTGAATAATTCATGTGAAATACTTTATGAAATATAGTTATTTTTTTATGAATGTTTAGTTGGTTTGAATAGCATTGTAACTCTGGTTAAATGCTAATTTTTGTTTATGTATGACCTCGTCTAGGTCAGGTTTTTTTTTTTTCACCCCCGGTTTCGACCCAAGATGGCGAGCTACTGGATCACCGCAGCTTCGCGGTAGGATTTAAGTGAACCAAACTGCTTTATTTTCCCGGACCTATTGCCCAGGATCATGGACTAAAAAAAAAAAACAGTCGAGTTGTTGATTGATGGACATTTAATCGCTGCATATAAAGGACTGGACTTGAATAAGAAAAAAAAAACTCTTGGGTGTCATCAGGGTTTATTTATTTCTTTATTTGTTTTTGTTATTGTTGTCTTCCTGTTGTGTTTATTGTTTATATTTATAGGAAAACAGTATTATTATTTTTATTATTATTATCCAATACCTTTCTAAATATACACTCCAAATACAATAACTTAACTTTACTTTCTGTCTGGTTGTATTTATTCACACACGGGCTCCTTAGCCGAACCTTTCTGATTGCCTTAACACCATAATTGGCCGTAGTCAGGCGCCTAGCCTTAACGAGCGTTACATATGCATTAGTAAAAGTGCAAGATTTTTATTGCTCCTTTGTATCATCAGACGACATAACGGAAAAACAGTATGCATTAGCACTTAAATAACGCATTGATCTCATTCTTTGAGATCCCACGCTATCTTTCCACCACTTGCACTATTTTTGAATCAGGAACAAAAAGGATAAATAAAAAAAAACAGGATTTCTGTCATCCATCTTTAAGCAGCCAAACCCATGCAGGTTTAAAGCTTCCAAATTGTTTTATTGCACTCAGTTTTGCAACAAAAAATGGAAGTTATTAGTTAATTTCGCCAAAGAAATCAAATTTTGATGAAACAGTTTGCATTTTTATGCATTTTGCATTGGGAGGTGTCAGATTAAAACTGGATCAAAAGTGATAAAAACTAAAGAACTAAAGGCTAGAAGTTATGACCAGCAATATTTAGCAGATTTTATTTTACCTCTAATTTTTTTTTTTTTTAAATCATGAGAAAGATTTAAGAGTGTACAATTGTTATGAGAATATATATTTTTATTTCCTCCACAAAATCTGAAAGCTGAAATTCTAACATTTTTGATAACTTTAATGCATGCAGCCCTGGGACAGTATTTTTCTTCTGCTGCCCATACCATTGTTAGGGTAGGGTTAGGGTTGAATCAGCAAAGCAGTCGATGAAACAAATTACTTTCACTTGCTGAGGATATTAAGGTTTAAATAACTTAATATTTGTGAAATGATGTTGTATAAATGACCGTGTTGAAAATAATGTATTCACATTCATCACCATCGCATGGACATCATATAACCCATTAACTCTGTTTTCAATGCAATCTGTTTTGGTAACTGACACCTAACAAAAGAGGCAATATTCATCAAGAGTGGAGACCCAAAAATTCATTAAAAAGTTCACATTAGATCATACTAAAAGAAAGTGTTGATCAGTATATTAAGGCGCTTTTCCACTGGCAAGTCACGCAGTAACCGGTTAATGTGGGGTTCGGTTCTATCTCAGGTAGTGAGTTTCTCCATTATATGCTCTGTTCCTCACTATGGTGGGTGGGATGTGAATGCCCAGTGGCTGTGGTTAATGACTGATGATGTTTGCAGCGACACTCAGCAATGGAGAACCTCAAATTTCTGGTTCTGATGCACTCAAATCAACCCAGATATTTCATCTGGCCTCAGAAATTTATTGTTGACCCAAAGATAATGATAAAGACTCAGATCAGCTGATTATTTTACTGTACATAGAAATATAATTACATTCTGGCACTTTATCTTTTTGAATTTAGGTAATGCAGTCAAAAGATGTAAATTGATTAACTTTATGTATATTTTTGCAAATCTAAAGAAAAATTAAAATTCACATTACAACCTAATATTATGTAGTTCCGATGTTTCACACTGTTGGAGCAAAACTGCAGCTCTGACAGAACTCTGACCACAGCTGCATCGTTTCTCTCTTTTTTATTGCTATCCATTTTTCTGAAAGACAAGCTAACAGCAGGTCTGCTAAATCATGGTCATTCTGCACCAAAACTTAAAGCATGTGTTCCTGGCGCCGGTCACGATTAAACACATAATTATACTCCTCTGTACTAAGCAGCTCTCTAATAGCAGACGGCGTCTTCAACTCCAAACTATAATGTTGTTTGGAGTTTGCCTGAGGTAATCACTAGCCAATGAGGGAATGTGGTCAACTGTCAGTCAAATCACTTCAGTGCCATACCTGGCTCGGCGAGGCTAGTAATACCCCGGAAGCAGGCACAAAAATCTGAGAACCGCCAGGCAGAGCCTCACTGGATCTGCTAATGGAAAATGAATCTGCCCAGGGTGGACCGGGTCCGTACCGGTTAGAGGCGTTCTAGTGGAAAAGCGCCTCTAGAGTGCAATGCGTCTGTAAGTATTGGAGCTGAGGACTTGCCTCTGCTAGACAGGCTCAACTGCTGTATACATACTTTAGAAGAACACAGCCGGTGCCACTAGGGGGTGCAGTCCAAAAAACCTGGATATTGCTCCGCCTGCGAGGAGTGCTCTCTGTCACTGCAGGGGGGCAGTTGGTCATATACTGTGTTTCTTCCTCGTCAATTATCTGCAACACAACCAAACACAAATAAATCAGCGATCAACACAAATACACTCAGACAAGAATTCAACAACATCATGTCAGTGGATTTAGCCACTAGTCAGACAAAAACCCTTCTGACAAAAGTATTTGCTGCAGGAAAGGGAAGAAAATATGGCAATCTGATCAAATAACGTTCTAAAACATTGGGATTTTTTGTTTAGTATAGCATATTTCAGCATCAGGGCAATTTAGTGTTTTAAATGATTAAAAATAAAATAAAGTTACAAAAAAACCAAAACATCATTGCCATGGTAAAATACAGGAAAGCCTTGAAAAGTTGAAGAACAGACTACAATATATAATGTTTGAGTTATTAATAAACAATGTCAACTAAACAAATGCATTTGAAGGAACTCATTTTTTCAGCATTTTTGCCTTTTTCAAGAAGTTTGTTCCCAATCAGAGTAGACCTGAACCAAAGGAATTGAGTGGTCTGGAAGGTTGATACAGAAAATGACCTTTAATGTATTATGAAGCCATCCATCCATCCATCCATCCATCCATCCATTTTCTTTACACCCTTGTCCCTAGTGGGGTCGGGAGGTGCTGGTGCCTATATCCAGCTTGTGTTATGAAGCCTAGGTGTAAATTCAAACTGGAGGACTCTCTTCATCTCACCTGGTCAGCCAATCACCTCCTTATGCACCTACTTCACAGATTATTGAGGAGATGAGAAGGGTTAGGGTTAGCCCGACTTTGTATTTGTCATAATATTTCACATATTTTCTGTCTTACTGTCATACACATGGAAGGCCAGAATATGTTTACGTTTAAGTGAGAGTCTCAACTGGTCAGACTTGCATTTTCGCCAGATTCTACTAGTGTTTCACCAATATAATATCATGAAAAATCTTGTGTTTTCAACAACACTACTCAGATTTAGCCATCCTGTTTTCCTCTCATTTTACTTCTCCGTCTGTTGAAGACTTGGGAATCTTCCCTTTATAGAGCTTTATGGTCATCGTCTGACACTTTTACTATTGCTAATGGTCAAAGTGGATTACCCCTTACATCCCTAGACTGTGTTGTCTACATTGCATGTAGTGAAATCATTTCATGAAAGCTAGCACAAAGGTAGTCAAAGGTTGCTATGGCAGCTGCTCTTTGTGATCAGAATACTTTCCCCGCCTTTTCTCCCCATGTGTATCAATTATGCTGCTGTGCTCTTGACCCGGTGCTGATTCATTGATTGACCCTGAACTGTGTAATTTCACAGATACTAGTAATTAGATATCTGAAAACCCACAAAGGATGTGCAGTGATCTACTCATTACAATGTGACCATCATCTAGGACACCATACCACTTCCTTTTATGAGTATATTTGCATAGTTTTCAGAAACAGATGCCAATGCTATAGGCAGACTTTAGCGATAGCAAATGAAAACCTCCTCTATCCTTGTATAAGTCAGTGGGGAGTTTATATGCAAGGTCATGTCAAATCTCTCAATGGCTGCATGCCATCCAGTTTACACTACATTGCCATAGGCTATAAATTCACATTATGTTTTGTACTTAATGTGAGACATGAAAATGAAACAATTTTCTTTCTTTTCAAAGCACATCATTAAACACCAAAAACTGTCACATACTATATTTATTGGGAGCAATGTTTACCTTGTTATCAAGATAGACATGCATTAATGTAAAAATACAATGTAAAAAACGGATTAATTTGGCTAATATTTAATAGAAAGCGCTTTTCTATTAGAAGCATGTATTTGTAATGGATCCATATTATCCAAAGATCCACTTCTTCGTTATGTATTGAACAATATTGAGTTTGAGGCTTTTCTTCTACCCTGACTTGGGAGAACTTGCAAGATTTTTAGATACATTTTTCACTAAAACTAAGGGAGTGCTATTTACTAGAATAATTGTTAATTTTTATTTTGGTGCCAAAAGATCACAAGTCAAATAAAAATAAATCTCATTGACCCAAGAGGCCAATTTCTTTTGCAGTTGGCAGGAAATAAAAACTTATTTTTGTTTCCTTTCAGGTATATTAGAACTTCACACTTACAAATGTGCTCTTAGTTTGTAATGATTTCTGGCTGAACAAGAAAAATGGAGCCCATGGTTTTAAAAGTCAAACCAAGATGGCCATACAAAAAATTAGGAGAGAGTCAACATAGTCACTGATATGGCAGGTATTTACCAACAGGTGGTCTGTACCAAACATACCATGAATGGCATACAACATAAAAAAAACTAAATGACAAAGGTGAGACACGGCAAAGGGGAAAAATGCTTTGCACCCTCAGCAACAGCGGTGTTTAACAAGCATGACCACTAATGAACTAAGAAAACACAGATCAGACTAAAAACTTCTTAAATTTGATATAAAACATAGAAATGGATTGAACAGACCATGTTTTCTATGCTAAATGATCAAATCTGTCACAGTTTCAAATCCACATATTGTTCATCCCTATCATTACCCTAGTCTTAAATCATTTGCTTTTGTTCAGCCCCAGGATAGTGAGGTATTTCAAGTCCAGCCAACACATATACAATCAGTTTTATCTTCTGAGTAAAATATAAAGAAGGTGTCTAAAAGGTTTTCAAGGCAGATGCTTGAAAACCTCTTCAAAGTGTTTCTGTTGCTGCAGATGGCCAAGAACTCCAAGTAAGTCACTCCAGGACGAATGAGCTCCTCACCATATATCAATCTTTGAGTCCAGGCACCATTTTGAAAACTTTACTTTTGGTCATTGCATAAGCAACTTCATGAGGTCTCTCAGTACAGTCTGCAGTCATAGTACCATTAGATTTGCATCAGCTTTCCTTACCAGGTCAAAAAAGTGCATCATCTAAAATTGCATCACCACAAGGGTTTCCACAATTCCCTGAAAAAATTGATTTTTATCTTTTTTTGTTTGTTTGCTTTTTATTTACATGAGGGCTGAAAGGCAATGACAGAAAAACACCACCTAGCCAAGACAAAAACATCCAACACAAGACACACAAACGTCAAAATACATGATGGTCTCTCTTCTATGGCAACCACTTTATGTGTTGAATTTCTTGCTTATTTTAACTGCACACAAAACTAGATAAGCTGTGCCAGTGAGCTAATAGTCACTGCCCAGAAACCATATATGTGTTTGATAGGAAGAGACATCAGGGCAGCAAAAATGAGGAACTTTCTCACTCCATAAAGCTGTCAGCAGAGAATTTCTTTTGTCATTCCAGGTTATGAACGAGTTCCCTTCAAAAGTTGGTGGGTGTGTGTCTGTGTGTGTTAGAATAAGTCAAAGGAAGAGTAAGTTTAGGAGTCTGTGAGCTGTGTGAGTGTGTGTGTGTCCATGCATGTTCTGTGTATTTAGCCTGTCTGGGTCTAACAGATTACACCCCCACTTCTGTGTATGTTCCCATGGTTTCAAAGAGGCATCCTCAACCAGTCTGGTAGAGTCACAACATGTGTTAAAACCAGTGGAGTCTTATTGAAATGCATTGAACAGCATCTTCGCAAACAACCAACTAATTTGCTGTAAAATGACCCATGACTCTTTTTTCTATAACTCTGTTTTAGAACCTTCTTAGTTTTGCTGTAGCTGCTGGTCAAGCCTTAGCAAAACTATCAAAACCAAATATGGTGAAGCAAAAAGCAGACTTTCAACCCCAGCGGCAAATCTACTAAAGCAAGATCATGTCAATAATGTCATCCTTTTATGCAGTCACAAAACAATTTTCCTTTTCTTGTCCAATTTTGTCAGCCTGCTGAGAAGTAATGTCTCACCAGACATCGCCAACATTCTGTGCTGCTTTACAGTCTTGCCAAAAACCACACAGACACACACAGTGGCAGCTGACCTCCACAGAGAGCTCAATAAAAGTGCTTTTCATCAAGTCAGGAGCTGTTCAGAGATGGCTGGGATCGGGCACACCAGCAGATTTCAAATGAGCTGTATGTTAAATAAACCTTGACGTCTTCTGTTGAAGCATCTCTCTTCATTCCTTTCTTTCCACAACTAAACCCCAGTAAACTGAACTTCTTTTGAAAATAATGAATTTGTGTGCTTTTTTTGTATGGAATAAAGGACATCAAACATGAAAGACTGATTGGCCAGTTGATGATAGAGAGATATGTTTTTTTATTTTATTTTTGAAGTTCTTTCCTGTATTGACAGAAAAAAAAGACAGGTTACTTTGAAAGAGGGCCAAAGCTTCTAAAATCCTGGCAGGAGTATAATCAAAAGCAGGTCCCAGCAATATCTTTTTATACTTGCATCTAAAAAGCTTTGGTCACACATCTTTTTATTTCATCTCACCTTCTCAACACTCTACACTCAAACATGTAGAGTGTTTGCAGAGTGAGCAGTATGACTGATTTCAGCAGAGAAATCTACAAATTTTTAACCTGATGTTTCTGATCACACACTGATATAAGGTTAAGGAGATGTACACTGAAAACCGCCACCGCATATAAACAGCATGGAATCTGTTGCAAATAATAATAAAAACAAGATGTTCTAACTTTAGCACTGAATAATGAGAGATGATGTGTACATAAGACAAAAATAAAACACTCCACTCCTTTAAGTCAAAGTTCACAGAAGCCACAGCACAGCAGTGAGTTTTACTACAGCTACTGGGGGACTGCTGTGCAAATTTCCACATGGATTATACTGCAGGTTCTTTTTAAAAGGATAGCAGCTCAAAATGTCAAAGCCCCACAAGCTTCAACATGTGATTTCTCCACTTCTCCACTGATAAAAACAAGCTAATTGTATGGACTTTCACAACGTTATTTCATAAACTGAGATATAAGTGACTGAGATGCTGAAGCTTACAGCAGTGGTTAATCACAACCACTGCTAATAATTACAATATTAATCAATAACAGTGCAGTTGCATTTTTCTGATATTGTACAGCCTTAAAAAATAAATTATAGTTCTATGTAGAGGTATACTAGATTATAAATTAGATTTTTTTTATTTATTTTTTGCTCTACATCTAGTAATTCTGTCACTTTTAGAACGATGCAGCCTAAACTACTGACTCAGTTCTCATCAAACCCTTGAAAATAACATCTTTATATACATTTTTTGTGTCTACCTAATGATCAAGCTGGAATCAGGAGGTTCTAAGGGTTGATTTACCAACCACCTGACGGATGGATAACCACTCCAAAACTTTGATCACAGCCTTCGGAATTGCAACACTGGGTCAGTGTAATAAATTTGAGGAACAAGTCATTTTTGTCAAGCCTATCTGTCAGTTGTCAAATTGTAATGTTGGAGATGAGCACTCTAGCCAAATAAGCTTATATTTGAAGTGAAATTGACTACCTTAGCAATTTTATCTCTCACATAATTATACACAGGCAGCAAGAAGATATTTTCTAGACCACACACCACATCTTGCACTGCATTATAATTACAAAAGCCCCACGCATTTGTCCATCAACACATTAGCATACTGTGGCGGCACCAGTTCTCTTCTCATTTTTTTTCTTCTTTTTGAACTTCTGGCCTCTCTCTGATCCCTGCCTCTTCCATTTATTACTCAGGCTGAACCTGGTTTCATAAAACTCTAATTATACTGTGGACAGTTCTAATTGTACGCTACACCCAATACATCATCACATATGAAAAAAAAAAAGATTTATTAGACTTTACATGTGTCAAGGCCTGTAATATGAGAAGAGCCAGCTGACGATTGGCTCTTCTCATATTCTAAGCCTAGCCTGTTGTAACATGTGAGGTGGAACCATCCAGGTCAAACAATTTAAAAGCAAGACAACTGAAGTCAAACACAGTGCTTGCTTTGGAGCGCAGATGAAAGATGGTGCAGTTTTCAATTCCAATATGTGGGTAGCATTTTCAGCCACTGACAGTAAATGTAATATATCACACATATATCTTCCACAGAATACAGTATCATCCTTTAGTTGTACAATATTTTTTGAACTAGATTCTTTTTTCTTTGTTTGGTTTTTGAGTACTGTCTATCAACGTCTCTATTTTCAGCTTATCCCATACCTGGAAATTCCCAGCATAGTCTTCATCCTTGTCTCCTTCTGCACCTTCCTTCAGGGCAATGAGGGTAAATCCTCTAAAGTAAGACGGGCTGGTTGCAGTCAGACTCACTTGATGAGAAAAAACAAGAGTAACAGCAACCATCAATTTACGGAGAATCAGGGTAAACTACAGTTTTGAATCCAAACAGAAACAGTGGGCTCAGTCAACAATCTATCTTCTAAGACTACAGAATAATACATTTCCATTATCTGGAGATTCGGATATACTTTATTTTGGTAAGTTAACAACATTACAAAAAAGATTGTTACAAGCAGACTGGCAGCTATGCAAAGCCTTCATGACATATTATTTGTGTATTTTAAATCAGGGTTAAGATTCTTATCCATTTAGATGTCACTTTCAAGAAATATATTAAGGATACTTAGTCGTTTTCATAGTAGGTGGTGATATACATGACGCATCTTTTTACGATTCAGATATTCTCAGAATTAAAAGCTGCAGAAATGATCACTAATGGTATGTTTTTCAGAATGGCTTTAGCTCTAACGGTCACAGAGCAGATGGCATATGTTTGCGCTTTGGCTGCAGACAAAAAACAAGCAGAACAGGTCAGAACCGGGGCTGTATTAAAGTCACTGTCATAAGCACAGGAGTGTGACATAATTTCACTAGCTATCAAGAGTGCTCAAATTTTAAACAAATCAACCGAAGTTGATGCAACCGAGCCGACTTATTTGTGAAACAGCAGCATCTTGTTATACACTGGAACTAAATCGCAAGTGAACTTGTTTCAAGTTTTGCAGACGGAGTTGTGTTTTTTCGTAGATCACCCACCTCTGTATGTGCTGCCCGGCTGGTACCGCTCCGGCTCCCCCTCAACCTGGAGTTGAAACTCGTTGTTGGTCTCCTTCCGATTGCTCTGAGCCCGTAAAACCCGACTGCAGTAGCTGTCCGCCTTCACGGCTCTATCGAAGGGCTCCTCGGTGAACGTGAACGTGTTGCAGGTGGCGGAGGAGATAAAGCAGAGCAGGAGGAGGACAGCCCGTGGATAGAGTCGGGCTGCTATCATTGTCTTAATTTTACGACTCCGAAATTAAAGAGAAGACGAAAATGAATGTCTGAGATAGAGTACAGGTCTGCTCTGGTTCTCACCCAAAGTTGCCAGATGCTGAAGTGGACTTGTGCGCTCTTAGCGGGGCAAATCCATCCTGATGGGAATGAGAGCGAAGAGGAGGAGGACTGGCTGGGATGCGCCGCGCGCTCTCTCTACATGAGCGGCACACTGAGCAGGACAGCAGGGGCACGGGCAAAGTGACAGAGCGTAAGGAACGTTGCGTGTCTGTCTCTAAGGCCACGGACACTTACAAACCTATCGGCGGTTCTGACCAGCCAACAGGAGCGCCAAGACATCCACTGAGTTTGACTGACTCGAACGGTAATCTGTCCGTGTGTGTCACTTAATCCCCTGTAGGACAGCATGAACGCACAAAGCCACAGAAAAGAAAAACTCTAGGATGCAGCTTTCAGTGACTGAACAAGTCTTCATTTATTGGCTCTTCTGAACCGTCAGCAGCAGGACGGAGGTTTAAGCAAACTTTGCTGCCTCATTTCCTGCCTCATTCCCACCTTATTTTACTAATGTTGACAAATGTCTCAGTTGTGGATAAAGGTTAAATGGGCCTCTTTAAGAAGCACCTTTTCCAACACTGCACCTTAAGCAAGTTATCACAACAATGCTACTCCATTTTGCAGCTTACAACCATTCTTAGGAACATGAAACTAAGGAGGTAGTTCACAATAAGTTCCACCAGATGTTTGCTGATTCCTGCTGCCACTAGTCTGATGGAGCTGTATGGAAAAGCTGTGGGAGAGTAGTGCTCTGAGCTACGGAAGCTCAGCTGGAGACTACAGCTCCAAGCAAGTGTTTAGGTACCGCCGAATGGTTGCCTTGGGAGACTTATGGACTCCTCAAACATGCATGAAAGAATCAAAGCAACATCCCTGGTATGTTTTTGATGAAGGAATAACATAATAGCTTGATATAAAGCTCAACAAAGTCAATTTTAAGTTATACCCCCTCAGCTTTTGTAATGTGACAATGTTGTACTTCTAAATTAGGAACATTTCTTTACAGTAGTATTTCATCTCAGGAAAGCAGCCAGAGAGGCTTCTGAAAAGATAATTTAGTCCAACAGAATTTCAAAACTGTTTGCTCACCTTACTTGACATTTTGTGCAGAAATCCACAGATGAAACCCACAAGACTTGTAATTTCCTGACATTTACTCTTCTGCAACCAGCAAATTGACATTTTACATTTAGGTGAAAAGATGTTATAATGACTGAATGCATTAAAACAAAAGTTAATGTTGCACCCTTGGGTCCTGAAGTCGTGACCAATGATTTTTAATGCTTTCAGTGATAACAATGTTTGAAAAAAGGGAAAATATTCAGCTAACTTTTACCATATGGTCCAAACATTAAAATCACCTGCTTAGCTTCATTTAAACCCCTGAAAGATAACATGTACACACAAAAACACACTTTATACATATATTTTTTATAAGAAATTACTTTTGAAATATACTGTAATTGGCTTCTATTTAGTATCCTCTTTTCCTTACCTCCCTTTTCCTATATAAATTTTTCCTTGTCTAATAAATACTTTCTGATATACACAAGCTCTTCAATCACTATCGTAGCAGTGCAGAAAACAAACAAGACACTGTACACGTCCAGGAAGTGTAAGTGCTGAAGAACTTCCTCGGTTACTTTGCATCCTGCTTAGTAGGTACAGCAATATTTATTCCTATCTGACATTTTCCTGCACCTTTCCTACCCTCCGAGTTTATTTTAGTCCTCAGGCAGGTCAGGAGGAGCATAAAGGGAATGCAAAACCTTCTAATTAACACCAACAATTTGAGTGGTTCCACCTTGCGCATTTACCACTGGGCTGATTAATGAATGAGCCCAACACCAGAAAGTGTCATGACAGGATTTTGTTTCTCGCCTTCAGCTGACCTAAATGTAATAATGGTAGAAAGATGAGTGCTAACATCTATGAATTCTCAAAACGCTCACTCAACTTATCCTGAGCTCTGAGGATCAGATTAGAAATGTTTTTTCATCAGACGCTGAAGAGACAAACCAAGATGATCTTCTGAGCTCTGTTGTTAAAAAAGCAAAGCCATATAGCTGTAGTAGCATCTACAATGTTAGATTTTAAAGAGATGTCAATTCCAAGTGTAGCAGGCAGGTGATCGTTTACACAATTGTCTTTGACCCTCATTATAATTTTGTGTTTTTATTATATATGGCCCACCAGTGTATAACATTCTTGCTACATAACCCAATAATGCAACAGCACCGCAGCTCATCGCTCAAGGCAAGACTGCACAAGCTGCACGTATGGGAGAGTCAGATTCAACAAGGAAACATTCTTCAATGCTAAGTCAGCCCTGCTGTGTTCCCAAGTGCATATTTTGTACCATGAGTTCACATGGCATTTGCTGACGTTGAAACCTAACAAAAATAGCCTGGAACCGTTTTATAAACCATTTGCTTTTGACATGGAGAAAGCACCTGGAACCAACCAGCCTGAGCTTACAGAACTGCAACAACACTCCCAGAGAGGGCAAAGAATGAGTCCCGGGGTCCTACGCCAATTCCCCCCCTTTTCATCCCTGTGAGAATGTCCCGAATCTGCCTCCAAGAGGCATGCTCTGCATGTTTAAAAGTACCTGTGCAAGCAACTATTCTCTGTGATAAAAACAGCACACAGAAGTCACCTCACTGGTGTGAACCGCTAGAGTCCAGTGTCTTCACAGCTTGAAAAGCAACACTGGCAATTAAAGAATTTATCACTACAGAAATGATTGTAGAAATTCACCTCAGAAAAAATTGGTTGTAAGGTACATGTGTGTACCTTAAAAGCTTATCTGAGCTGTTTGTGAATTTTGCATTTACATCATGTTTCTGTATAATTGCAAAAGTATTGCAAATTACAATTGTTATTTAAAGACGGTAGATGTTGGCAAAAGTTTGACATACCTTCTGTTTTCAAGGGCATATCATTCTTCCTGTCTTCACACACGCGTGAAATTCACAACTGCTGCACCAACCTTTAATAAATCCCCTGGGCTTTGTTTTCAGAGAGGAATAGAGGTCAAGAGGGAAAATCAAATTAGGTTCTCATTTGATCACGATAGAGGAGAAGAGCCTGCTCATTAAACAACCAAGCCTCCTGCTGTGCAGTCATTAGGGCCATATTTACCATGCAATAGGACTATAACTGGGAAGACTAGAGAGGATTTACTGTTTTTGTCCACGTAATTTGAAGAAGAATTGAGAGCATTTGAAAGAGATTGACTAAAAATAAAAACAGAGAGAAACTTGATTGACTTTGTTGGAAAGTTGTAAACTTTGAAGGTTTTTGTTTATTAATATAAGAGTCATACATTTCTAATATAAGGAATGTATTCTGGGGAGCCTAGAGCCAAGCACATGAATAATTAGACATAATTGTCTTGATGTTAATGTCTCATGTTCTGTAACGTCACACAGCACAGATCAAAAATCCTGGTGCAGGCGTTCGTTTTTACTTCCACTCTGGCTTCTTGCATTCAACACCCCACTCACTGCTTTGAAGATAATCCATTTTGATGTCCATCTGAAGGTTTGAGTGTAACATGTGCTGTTCAGAGGCCAGAAAGCGAACAGAGGCTATCAGAAATGATCACAGTCAACCAGAAGGTGATGGGGACCGCGAGGTCTGCAGAGGCCGTACTTACTGAATCCTGTCTTCAGCGCTGAAGAGACCCCAGCCATATAAATGGCTTTGAAGAAATCACACTCTCTGTCATAAACTATTAAGGCTCTGTCACAGATTCAAAACTACCCGAGTTTAAGTTTGCTGCTGACATACTGGAGGAAAAATACAATGCTGAGGTGAAAAAAAACATTGTTCAGTACACTCTTTTTTGACTATGTGAAGGAGTAAAATGTATTGTTGGAGGTTAATGTAAATATATGTACAGTTTTATTTTAGGATATATTGTGTCATGGTGTGTTTGTTGGTTGATGGAAAACCCAAATGCAGAACGGCAAACAAGTGGAGTATATGATGAAAAGGTGTTTAATGAGAAATGATGAACAACAAACTTACAAAAAAATTCACAAGGAGCCGGGCGGAACGCAAACCATAATCCAAGGAAACAATAACTAGTTAACATAAGGAGACATGAGGGAAACGGAATAGATCAGGAAAGTAACAGAAGAAACCAGAAAAGAGTGAATGACAGAGGTGTGATTAAATACTGGGAGAGTGAATGCTGGAACAATAGAACTGGGCTGATGAGTTAACTGGTTGCAGGTGTGAGGGAAAAGAGCAGAAGTCTGGCGGAGGAGATGGAGAAAGAGAGAGAGAGTCAGTCACCAGATCCACATTTTCTTTTCATGCTTGCATGAAAGCATTCTACTCAGGAATCCACACAAATACAAAAACTATAAAAATTTAAAACAAAATCCTGAACTGAAACTTGCAAATGTTGCCCAGGTGATGTAATGCCTTTGGCACAATGCATTCGGTAAATAACCTTTCCTACAATTTAGAGACATAAAAAGAAAGACACCCAGCTGTGTGGTCCCTTTTAAATGTCACATTAACATGTATGCTGACATTGCAGAAGTGGTGTGACCTTCTGTTTAAGAATGTGCCACAGCAGGTTCGTTTAAGTTATTGCTTCATAATCTTTCTATTTTAATTCTTATTGTGCAATGATTTCTTCTAAAAATAAGTTTAATTTACAAAATATCCAGTAGAAAGACCTGAAATATTCTAGCTGTTTACAAAACTTTTTTTTTTACCAGCATTTTCAAAGAGGCCGTGGCCTTTTCTCAGCCACAACATCCCACTTGTTCCTGACCTTTGGCTATTAAAACACAAGCTGAAGACCCTCATGTTTTTTTAATTTTTTCTCCTAACAGCACTAGATGTCTATGTACCTCATATAAGAGTCCTGTTTTCATGGAAAACATACTACAGATTCAACTAATTAAAAAGAACTGAATAAAAATTACAAAGCAAACATATCACGCTATTATATTTCTATTAGTCAAGATATTGCTAAATGAATTTTACTTTGATATTTAAGAATTTTCGCCACTCTAAAAATTTGTGTGTGTGTGTATATATAGATATATATATATATATATATATATATATATATATATATATATATATACAAATAAATCCAGTCAATTGGCTCATCTGTCATGCTGCCTTACTTTTGATATGCAGCTGGCTCCACAAGCCAACCTTACCTTATCATTCATTCTTCCCCTAGAGGCAGCTACAAAATTCCTATATTCTGTGAGAGTGAAGGCTGGCTTGTGTGGCCTGATCCAACAGATGAGCTCCCATAGCTCAAATTGTTGAGGATGTCATTGCTTGTTCTGATAGAAAAGTGCTAGAATGCACAGAGCATCACAGCTTGTTGCATTTAATACTGCCACCTGTACAAAAGCAAAAGCAATGAGGGCAGCAATGATCCCAGAGCACAGGAAGATGGATGAAAGAATCATATATATTTTTTTACATAAGTTGTAAAAAATAAAAAATGTTACAATGAAAATGTTACTTCTTTCTGTGGGAAGAAAGCAACCTAGTGGAGGCAGTATGATGCTAATGAGGGATGGCTGATGCAAATGTTTTGGTCCTGCCATTGAGATGGATGGATGGATCCAGGCAAGGTTGCAGACCATGCACACTTTTTCATGAAAAACTATGGAAAATCATTGCTGCAGGACTCTAAGCTCTGTCATGAATAGTTTGAGGAGCACAACAACAAAGCTTGAGGTGTTGACTTGGCCTCCAAATTTCACAGATGGCAATCTAATGAAGCCATCTTCATTAGATTGAAGATGACTTGGATAAACTAATGCAATCCATGTAGGCCCCACCACACCACTATCAGGAATTAAAGGATCCACTGCTGACATCATTGTGCTGGATGCCACAGCACATCTTCAGGCCTCAAGAGCAGGAATTAACTAACAACTTCTACAATATCTGGAGAAAACAAGGAATTGACTGGATCAATAATTATTCATACCTTAATCTTCTTATTATTATCATTTATTCAAAATAAATTCTTTAAAAAATGTTTTATTTTTCTTACACTTCAGTCCTACTGATGCACTGTTGGTCAACCAAAAATATCAAGAAAAATATATTGTAACTTGGGATTGTAATATGTTAAGGTTTTAACATATTACAGGGTTTTTTATTTTAAAAATCACCATTTTTCCTTTTACAAATAGAAAACAGTGTTTGTTTCAACAATATTATATAAATATTGCTAATATCTGCCCAACGGAGAGATGACAGATGGTGACTATAAACTATGTTTACTTCTCAGAACCCAGAAGCCTGAGGTGTTGGAGGGGGAAAAAATCCTTAAATCGCATTCACAGTTCAGAGCTTTCCAATTAGCACAAACAAGTCTAGAAAAACTATGCAAGCCAAAGAATGGGCAAAAACTAATTACTCAAAGGTGAGAGGATCATTGGAAAGACATCAAATACCAAGCTTCTAATTAGAACCAGACTCCAACAAGACTGCAATCAAGAGTAAAATGAAAGTGGTCCCATGTGTAACAACAGACTTGGCACCTCACCATGAATTTACCTGCCCCAGAAAGTAAATTAAAACTTGTACCCTACCACTGTGACACTTAACTCTTCAGGTAGACGTTGCTATTTGGATTCCGTGGCTTAGAAAGAGTTATGTATGCAGAAACAAATTAAATAGAGAAACACAGCTGCAGTACTTTAAACATTACAATCAATTCACATTGTTTTTATTTATTGGGGTGGAAACTGATAACACTTCAGCTGAGTGCCCATCATGAGCAAACATAAAGATAATGAGTGTGCAAATACATTTTAAAAAAATCCATTAGCCTGTTGACTTGTGTTTCCTATGATTTCTGCAATTAAATGTTTTCTGTTAGCTTTATACTAGTTATGCATTTTAAGTGCAGAAATAGTTTAAGGGTAAGTAGCAGTGGATATTATGGGCAATTTTTACATGCTATCATTTACAAACAGAGCTTTTTTTTATTTTTATTTCTAGCCAGATTATGTGCATGGACCATTAATCCTTTCTTCTCTTGGTACTATCGTTCTTCATTCTGTTCCTATGAAGCAGGCATGCTTCACATATTGGTCAATTTCTAATCTAAATTATCATAAAAATCAAATCTAAAGTACCACAAGTGTTTTCCACGCTGAGAAAGGGACATATCCATCAGCTCGCATACAACTCCACCCCCTGGAGTCCAACACACACTAACAAACAGAAAGGATATCACAGTAGCCTTCAAGCTATGAGCAGATGTATTCCTCTCTTTCTTGTAACTTCTGTTATCCACGGGGATAGCTTTTAGTCATAGAGATCATCACAACGTCAGGATATTATCTCTCCATCACACTATTCACATCCCCCAAATCCCAACACTTGCTCATAAAACCATTCCTCCCATGTTTTTTCCCCGAAATAATCTCTGCTTCAGGCGTTACTCATTTCTGCCTGCCATGTTGGGGGTGTTTTTCAATAGACTACGGACAAAAGAAGAGCATGTGTGTGTCTCTCAGATACTGATCTGCTGCTGCAGTGTATGAGCAAAGACTGGATGTGATTGGTGTGCAGGCAACCCCCTACAATCACACTGATGATCACTCACCCGGCTTGATAATGGACCATTTCATGGGGATATGATAAAGCTTGGTAGGTAATAGATTGAGTAAACTAAAATGTTCAACATTTTCAATCAGAGATGTTTCATTGTGGCAAAAATTGGGTTTACATACAGAAATCTTGTTCATGTCTTTGTTTTGGAGACAGTGTCAGCTAAATCTGTGCTATGTTGAATAACATGTAACTAAATCCAGTTACTTATGTATACATTAAAACACAGCTGATCTGAATATATTATTTGTCTTTCAGAATAAAAGGTGTCCATAGGATGATGAAAATATGGCATATCTGGTCCAAATTGTTTCAGCTTTCCGCCTCTCGATGATGATATTAAATGAGGAGAGATTACACTTGCAATCATTCTCTGGTGGTAGAAACCCAATGATATGACGGAATCAAACTTAATCTTAGTTGGTGAAAATGCTTAATGGAAAAAGAGGAAAATATCTATCAACTGCTTTTTTTAAAAGCCTGAGGTTTGCAAAGTGTGACTTCCATGAATAAGACTTGATGTCCAGCACATATCAGGGCCCATTATCAAGCTGAGAAAGGACATGACTGTTTTCACAGAAAGGCTGTACATGAGCATGTCCACAACGATGGTAAGTTAGATAATATGAGTCATTGTAACAGTGATGCCAGAACACAAAGTTTCCCAGAAAAACTCTTCTCAATTTGTCACACTCCCAACACCAGTTTTTTTGATTTTCGAATATTTAGGATTTGGTTTTCATTTGTGTTTTGATAATTTCTTTGTTTATTCAATTTTGAAAGGTTTTTCCATATTCCACTCGTTTCTCTGTGACCACTTTTGCTAGAAAGTTGTTGCTATTTAGAGTCTTTATTTTATGTTTGTGTGATGCCACAAGGTTAATTTTGCTGGTTATACGTGTGTTTGTAGAGGAGAATAAAAACTTCCACTGCGCTCCGATGTAAAGATGCAAAACCAAAAAAAAAAATTATTCCACAGTTTCTGCGTTATTCTTTACAAGAGCAGTTGAATCCTGTATAATCTCTACGAAACAAACTACGGTTGAAAAACCGTGTGGCTCTGTCAATCTTACTAGCCTTTTTTTTTTCTTTCTCTCCTCTCTAACCTTCGTTTGTGCTCCAGCACAACCCACCTCATTTGCATAAAATGCAAAATAGCCAATCAAGCTATAAAACATACAAACTTAAAATAAAACACTCGTTCACAATAAAACATTATGAAATTAGATACAACCCTCAACAAATGCACTTATTAAATTACTAATTAAACAAATAAGTTTTAACAGTAACTAAATATTTTACACATAAACTTGGCCTCCACAGTTTGTCTTCTTTCTTAGTTTATTGTGTTCTGTTCTGTGTACATTAGTTCATTCTCTTATATTTTTTTTTGTCTTTTCCCTCTTTGGTTTGGTTTATCTAGTTTAGTTCCACCAGTGCTAATTGTTTACTTTGTGTCAGTCTCTCTGTTTTGCTCTCCATCACAGCTGTTGCAAAACCTCCAGATTAACTCATCTGCATTCAATGTCATTTTACCCTCTTACCTCAGTATGCAAGCTTATTGATTAGCTATCGCTACTCTGCCATGCTCCATGTCCTGCTTATCCTTTAGGAAACACAGAAATTTCCATCCTATTGGTCCAGTCATGAGCCAAATCTTCAAGATGTTTCATTTGGTCTACTGTGCCATCAAGTGGACAGCAAACAGACCTGGCAGATTGATAACAATGAAATGACTTTGGTGTGAGAAGCTTTAAATTTTAATAAAGAGCTTAATTGTGTTTGTGATAAATAAATTCTGAATGTGGTCTGAATATGATTTAAATCCATCTTAATCTTCTCTGGATGAAAGGGAAAATGGAAACAAATAAGGGGAAGTATGTCATGCTTTGAGGCTTTTGAAGAAGACCCAAGTTGCAGCAGAATGACAGGCACATAGCAGAGTGAAGATTGAACGGTTTTAATAATGAAATGATACATTTGCAGAACCTGGGTCGACATGAAAGAACAACAATGACAAGAAAAATTTAACAGAAGATTCCAGCAGTGAAGAAAACCAAGAAACTTAAATACTCTGGAGATGTGATTGTGGCATGGAAACCAAGTTCAACAGATTGCAGAGTATCTGGGGAAATGCTAAGGAGAGAGCTAAGTGAAGGTAAAATAATTGACACAAGAAACACCTGTATCTAATCTAATACACAAATGAACAACAATCTAACAATAGACATAAAGAGATCCACTAATTAAATAAGGAGGAGTACCAGGAAATTAATAATCTAAAAGGGTAAAGTATTACATTACTTTCAGGCTAAAGGTTCCTACAGAAGTAATCCAAAACATGCAGGGATAAACTAAGAAACCAAGAACAAAATGAGACACTCGGAAATACTATAATCATCTAAACAGAAACACCACAGAGAAAAAATACACAAACACCCAGGGGCAAAGAGTTGTGCCGAGTATACAAAGTGATGTGAATATGCTTGTGTTACTTTGTATCCATGCTTATGTTACTAGGGACAAATTTTGTATTTCCACTTTGTTGGGCTTCGGGCTGTTTCTGTTTTTTTATTTGATTTTGCCTGCTTTGGAAAAAGACCTTTTTTTTTTTTTTAGAAAAGAAACCAGGGTAGGCAATAAATAAAGGAACATCAAGTTTACAAAGATAGTGAAAACATTTTTTTCTGTCTTTCTCAATACTCTAGACAGGCGATTCTCCAGTCTCTCAGTGTTTGGTTCATTCGGGTTAGGACATCCACTTTTTTGGTTGCAGTAACATTTTGTGTTGTCTAAAAGATGATACAGTTTGTTTCCTAATACAATGTAAATGACTATAAAAATGACTATTGCAACAGTCTGGCGACCTGTTCAGGGTGTACCCCGCCTCTCGCCCGGAACGTTAGCTGGAAATAGGCACCAGCACCCCTGCCGGCCCCACCAGGGACAAGGGTGTTAGAAAATGGATTAATGGATGGAAAATGACTATTCTATAGCAATATTAAAATGTGAACAATGGGTCTGAGAAGCTTCTGATGATGAAACAGAAAATGAAGTTGAAACGGCGGCACATTCAGAAGTAAGCCTTTATTTTGGGTGATGATCCCTACATTTTTAACCTAGGATTGAGCAAGAGATTGCTGAAACACATGCAATAAAATCCCAAGATAAGAAAATATGACAGGGGAATCAGCAGTGTTAGGTTGCCCTTTATATTTTGAATCACAAACAATCATTATTGTTACAACAGACTTGCAATGCTTCGAACTTCACCACATAGGTCATTAACATAACCTTCAATACACACTTTCACAAACATCTACCTGGATTACTCAACACACTCTTTGAAGCCTCGACACAGCAGGACACATCACTAGTGATTTCCCCAGTAAGCTTCCTTGTTGTTTATTATTAAAAACTGCTCTTTGTCAGTCTCTCTGATAAAATCTCAAACAGAAAACCCAGCTCCACCAGCCTTCTTCCCATGTTGCATCCTGCATGCCATGTGTTCCCCAGGTCGGTGACACACCTCATCCACCTGATGTAAATGAAAATATGTGTTTTATTTGTGATTCAATGCATCCTACTATAAAAGAAAAAAATATGCAAATTAATTTGCCAACCTTTTCCCACAACTGTGAGCCAAAGAGGCGCGTTCTTACCTTTTTCTGCACATTACTCTTTTCCAAGCAGTGGTTCTTAAGCACAGTGTAAGAAAAACAATTTACTGGGAGTTACAAAATATCGCAGTCTGGCACTCTCAAAAAATTAGAAACTTCTTAGGTTCTCAATAGCTCTTTGTATGACCCAGGCTCTAGCCAGAGTGGAGGCCCACTCTGCTCCAGAGTGATGTCCCACAGCTGAATACTAATGATAAGCCTCTGATCTCACCCTGACTTTGACTTTTGCAATTAGGGACAAATGTAAAGCACTCCGGTGGTCTCAGGAACTTTCCAAAAGATGGCTGTCCCACAGAGGGATGTAAAACACCAACATGAGACGGGTTGAGGAAGGTGTAAGTTTATGATGTTCCTCATTCTATCATATCTTTGATCGACTCTATGACAATCTAATAATTTCTTCTGTTTCTGGTTTTAATTTTTATTATTAGTTCAGCATGCCTTTCATTTCATATTCCGTGATCCTCTTGTTTCCCAGAAACCATGAAGTTCTTGTTATCTTCTGAAACTGGAATAAAAATAAGTATCAGAGAGGGGAGTTTAGAAAGCACTGGATTCAGCACTGAATGTGTAGGGCTGACTGATCCCCCTGGGACTGAAGGAGGGAAGAGCACTATGGGGAGCAATAGTTGTTTTATTACTGGAAGCAGAAAAATGGAGGACTATCAGGGATCAGAGGAGGCTGAAGTACACTATGAAAGAAGCATCAAAGTCTATGTGTACAGTTGTTTGTTGCTTAGAAACATGCACAAATCTCTTTTAACATGTTGTTTTGTCGTGGGTCTCAGCTGCTGGTCACAATGGCTCCCACTTCCTCCCACTGCATTCAAGACTATGCTTTCTAATCAGCCTTTAATTGATCAAATCAATGGAGATCAATTAAAAAGCAGGGGGTTTTTTACAGTGTACATACTGTTTCTTGATTACTGTGAGTGATTCTGGTACATTTATTTTACCCAGGTGGATTTGTAGCACAGAAAAGACTCTAAAAATAATAATAAAAAAAGAAATAAATGGTAAATTGTGCTGTCTCACTGAGGGAATAGTTTCATTATGTTTTTGTGTTTAGGGTCTAAAACACAAACACAGGCCCAAAAATGTAATTGCTTGCACATTCTGCAAGTTTTAAATTGTGCAGTTATGAAAGAAAATATCAGTCAACTCAATCAGTCAACCACAAAGAACAGAAGAGAAATAAAATCCCGACAGTACAATGGTTTTAAATATAACAATCTCTCTCTCACATACTCATCGTCTTTGAAACGTTGGAGCTCATCAGGGCTGACAAAATCACTTCCCATTGAACAGATAAAACAGCCTGTCCTTTGAAAGAAATTACGTCGTTTTCTGCAAGTTCCGTCATTATCAAAGTGATGCAGGGAAATAGATTGTTGCCTGTCATTGAGAAACAAACTTACACAGGCTAATTTGCTTAACAACTTCAAAATAGATCTGAAGGTCAGAGCTTACAAAAACTGAGTTTTTGTAAGATTAGACATTGTAATGTCAGTGTTCTTAAGGAGACATTTATTTGAGAAGTTTTTTTTTTCTGCTCAGTAACAGTAAGCGAATAAATGATCAGTCGATTCCTTTACACATGAAATTAAAATAAAACTTGTTTGCAATCCCTGTTTGTTTAAGAATGGCAAAATATTTGCACAGATAATTTTAACATGCGGGAGCAAAAACTCTAGTTGTATGATGGTTGAAAGTGTCAAAGGAGCATAAAGAGTTGACAAATGAATGTCTGCTATTTCACAATTATGCATCCAACAGGGATGTTCATATCAGATACGAGTTGAGTAAAATCCAATTAAAATGAAACAAAAAAATCCCCAATTATTATTATTTCAAATATTCTACTTTATTCCTTGAGACACAGTATTTATATTAAAAAGAATTAATACCAAAAGCACCACATGACTAAACTGGAAGTGTGAACAATGAAACTGATATTGGTAAAGAGCCCAAACATAATGAATCTCTTCTTCATAGGAAGTAGCACATGTGGTAAGTCTCCCTATATTAACAACATAATTGTAATTAAGTATAAAAATAACTGCAATTAAAAACAAATAAAAATAATTAGATTAAAAACTCCAGCTTTAAAAGCCATTCAAGCTGTAGTTTGACAAGCACAAGTTGACATGTTTTTCTTCCCTCTTCGATCTTAATTTCTGATGAGTCCTCCAGAAGAATTTAAAGTGACTTTAATTACTTTAAACAAATTCAGAACCACGCAACTCATTTGAGATAACTAATGAGTTTTTGAAGTATGTATTACCAAGACAATTCATCAAGACTGAGAAATTTTGTTTGACATCTTGGCTTTCTTTGTCTAAGCGAATGAGTGCTCTGAATTTTATTATTTTACCAACTCGTCTGTGACTGAAAGCACAGAAATAGATGGAGTACATTGATTTGCTTGTTGTCCTTTTGTAAAGCTAAAGAAATATTTGCGTTCCAGAACATATAAAACATTGCTGAGGGACTTTTTCTGTGCTGAGGGACTTTGTCTGTCTGCAATCACTGTTAAGGAAGAATTTTATGTTCATTACAGGAGAAAAGCAAAGAATATTTTAAGCAAAAATATTTAATTATTTTCACATTCTTGCACATATTGGTTATGTTGGTATCTTACTGCATTTTTTGAGATCTTGGAGAAAGGACTTTGCAATCAAATACTCAAAAAAATATATTTTACAGCTCTTTATAGGAAGATGCTGGTTCAGCCTACAGCCATCATATACCAAAAATGTTATTTCCTTTTAATCAAACCCTTGAATATAAAACGTAAAAGCATCCAAAATTTGAAACACATTCTCCATACCTTCTTTAAATTTGGTTTATTTCAATTGAATGTATCATGGTTAATAAGACGAAAGTGCAGAGAGCCAATAGAGATATATTTTTTTTATTTTTTCATCAAACACAAAAAAAACTAAAGAAACTAGAGGTTGAGTTAGACTTTTTCTTTGTCCGTTATTTTGACTGCCTGTCAAAAACAATGTATCATAATCAGTTTTTACCTATCAGTTTCTAAAATAATAATAATGATGCCAGTTCTCATCAGTATCATTCTCATTACAGCTACAAGCAAGGGCAGAGTAAAAAAACAATCCAGTGGGTCCACATTTATTCTTTATTCCCCAGTAGGACGCTTGTGTCCTTCAAACCACCTTAGCTTGTGTGGTGCACTTGAGACGTGTGGTAATGAGATAAATGGCAGCAGGGCTTCGTTTAAGGTACCTCTTCTCAGTTTAATTTAGCATGTGGAATGAACTGTGACGCTACAGGGGATCAATAACCTCTTTGGTGAGGAGGCCAGTTTAATTGTAATTTTTATTTTTTTTAAACCAAACCATAAACTCATTTACTCATTACAAAATTATAAGTGTCTACTATGTGGAAAAAAAATGCATAAGTAATACCATGAATAAACATAAAATGCCTTGCAAAAATACTTATACCCTTTGATTCTTTTCATATTTCATGACAGACACAATTGTAGATATTAAATTGCAAAGTGCAATTGAAATTATATATTACAAAATATATTACAAAGAAATACCTGAAGAAGTGGGTAACTTCCATTTGTGGTCACCTCCAAAACTTGCCACTTTGTGAAACCTTACAACAGTGTCCTAATGTTTTTATTTTGCACATTGAGCTCAGTGAAAATGAATGGAGAGCACAAGAATTCAAATTTAAGGTGACATCAGGCACAAAATTACATGTGGGGAAAGCACTCATTCTTTTTCAAAATAAGGGGAATATAGAGGCTTGACTGAAACCTTTTTTTTTTTTTTTTTAACATCTGATATTGTTTTAAGACCAAAGGCAAAACAAAGTTTGTGAAAATTATTTGAAAAAAAAAAAAGACTTCAACATTTTTCTTCAAATAGAAGAAGAGCGTTGGCAGTTCCCTCATACTGTGTTTAATAACAGTTTTGAGCATAACATCAAAAACAGCGGGAAACAAACATTGAAATTCAAGTCATTAAAACAGAACAGAACATCCATTCATGGAAGGAGTTTATTTGTGCAGTTTATAGTAAAATATTTGTGAATACAGTTTCAGCATCAGAGTCAGTTTCTAAGTGGTCATTACAGGGCTCCATTTTGATCTCAGATGTGGTGAGCCTGCTGGGTTTGCAGTTGGCGAAACTGGATGGCCGCAGCTAGAGGCAAGGAAAAGTAATAGCTTGTTTTATTTACACAAGACCAAGTTGGAAAGGAGTTTTACATTAGCTGAGAACATTATAATTAACCTAGTCTCCTCACAGAAAAAAAAGCTTTAGCTACTTTCTGCATCTGTAGTTTTAACTGGAACAACTACCAAAACTTTAGAGGAAAATCTTAAATATTTATTCACCTCCTGGAAGTGTGTGACAAAGAGATGATTACCTGTTTACATCTGATCACATCAGCCTTGTATATATTTTACTTTAGTGATTCTAGTTTAATATGTTTATTTACTGCGTGCAGTTTTTCTTAGTTACTTTAGTTCATTATGTTCTTATGTTTAGTTTTGCTTACTGTTAGATTCATTTCTTAGTCTGGCGTGTAATCTCCCTTACCCCCTGAATTGCTGCAATGCCTTTAAACCAATGGAGTTCTTTATTTTATTTTATTTTTGTATTGCATGTATCACCTTATGGATTCATGTTAAGTCTTTTCAACATTTTAAATGTCTTAACAGGGTTTTGGATAGTTTTTAATATTGCATGTTGAACATTCCTAATACTTGTTCTGTCCCATCTTTATGAAACAGAACAAATTGTCATGACACAAAATATAAATAAATTGACATAGGTCAACTGCCCCTGTGGTGAAACTATGTTTTCAATTTATTTCAATGATTAGAAAAATATTTTTAATGAAAGCTATAAAGAATAACATTTATAATAATCTTCATTGTGTGAAATTCAGTTAATGACTAAATACTATACTATGGTAAATGCAGTGACTCCTCTGCACAGCCATACAAACCTTAATCTACATACTGTCAGTGTCAGGCACCAAATACGTATGGCACATGACTGTTAATAACCTGTCACAGTGAGAGAACATGATGGGTATGCCAAGTATGCAATGACTTTGACAGGAGTCACCTCAAAGTTTTAATTTAAAAAGTTTTTGTTTTTTTTTCCCTGTGCTTTCTGACCAGCTATTCAGCACAATGGAATTCCAATTAAACGGAGAATCTCACTACAACTTACTCACTCCATGATGTTCAAGGTTATTTCTTTCTCTTTGGTTTTACATGGACAGAACAAATGGGGAAGGCAAATGGAGTACAAGTACATTTTATCTGCCAACACGAGCAACTGGAATATTCCAAATAGCACTATAAATAAAGATTTTATTATTTTTCTCACAACCAAAAAACAGGGAAAATGTACATGTTTTCTGAGCCTAGGTCTATACTTTAGTTTTTCTTTAATCTTACTGTAATTTAAAAACAGAAAAATGTTTTTAAATTACAGTTTGTGGATGCTGCTAAAAGCTTTACAAAGTTATGATGGACACCTGTCAGTGTTTTAAACAAAATTTTTCACAAGGAGGACCTAATTTATGTCATAAAGGATTTCTGTGAATTAGCATTGGCACCATATTTGAAGCAAATAAATAATTGTGTGCACCTTACACAAGACACCACAATGCACAATGCTCAATAACACATGATGGTTCAGGACATTCATCTCAGCGGCCCTTACAGTGGTGATTGGCTCAACTGGAAAAAGGCTTTCATGACTTTTTATATTAGTTTTAGGGCTGTTGTAAACTAAAATTTTAGTAATCGAGTAATCTATCAATTATTCTTATGATTAATCGAGTAATCGGATAAAAAAATAATAAAATAAAATATTAGTAAATCTGGCATAACAGCAGTGTTACTATCGGATATCCATATCAGTCCAATCGTTCATATTTTTTGTAGTTTAGAAAATTTACCAGGTTAATAATAATTAACCTGTTAACTTTCTAAGTTAACCTGAAGAAAAGTACAACAAAGATCTGAAATTATATTCAATTTAATAATAAAGAGGAAAGCTCACAAATACGCTTATAAAAAATGTCTATACTCCAACTTTTAGTTTATGTTTTCATCTTCAGTGAGTTTAACAGATGAATTCTCACCTTTCCCCATACCTGTCACGCTATGGGTTTGAGATTACGGGAAATGTCGCCTAGAGTGGGGGAGCTTGAGGTGTTGGGGGGAGGAAAGGGAGACTACAAGCTAGTGAACGAACGTAAGATTGGGGGTGGAGGGGAGGACATAGACCAGGGGACAGACGAACGTAGGTCCGGGGACCGGAAGACCAGGGGACGAACATAAGAACGGGGGGAGCAATACGGGATATTTACGGCACCTTCATTCGTCACACTCGGAAACTCATCTACCAGCCATGTACCACCATCATGATTTCCGCCACCCGTTTGTTAAGACCGGGATGATATGAAACTTATTGTGCGGTTCGTCCGTAGAGCTACACTTACACTGTAAGCATCAACTACTCAGCCAGCCGTGTTCAGTCTATCTGCTCACCTGTATAAATACTCCTGCAGCTCTTCCTGCCGTTCGCTTTCAACCATCAGCTCCCGGGGGAGAAAAGCTGCCGTACACCAGGCATTGCGCCAGTCATTTTAAGGATGCTTCAGAGGCGGAAGTCAGAGCTGCGCGTAAGGCAAATAATGTTCCAGCCAGAATTGGTGCGCTAAATAATAAAACATAAATTAATGAAGCTTTGAGGCAGGTAAATTTTTCTTAGAGGAATTTTAATAGTCGAGGTCCTCGAATCATTCGAGGAATCGTTTCAGCCCTCATCAGTTTCAAAGAAAAATCTGTGGGTTCTCACACCTTTCATTGGCCATGCTACAGCCCACATACATCTCTGAGTGGAGAAAAAGATGTTACATGAAGTGAATTTATATGGCCCTTTTGTCATGCTTTCCACTCAGAGTGCTGTAAACTAGAGAAACATTTTCCCAATGGCATTCAGGTTCACACACTGATAAGCAGACCAGTAGAAAGCTTCGGGGTAAAATTGGGGACCATCGACATGTGGCTGGAGGAAGCTGAAATAAAACTCACAACTTTCCAATTGTAAAAACAGTTACTCTACCCTCTGAACTGCAGCTGGTAGTTCAGTGTAATCTGTGGCTGAAGTAAAACCTGGTTGTAAGATGGTTGCACATAAATCCGTTTGCGCTCACTCTTGAGTATTTCTGTGCTTTCAGCCGGTTTGGATCTGCTATCTGACATAAAATCATAAACTCTTCTTTTTCTTTAAATTTTGTTGAGTTTTTTTGTTTTTCAACTGCAAGTACTTTAACTGATGCCATGTTTTTGTAAAATCTAAAATAGCAAGAAGGTTTAGCTACTTACAAAACATGTTCCTGAATTGTTGAGTGCCGTAAACTACTGTGTATTGTTTGAAAGTTGTATAATATGTGCTTGTAAAAGAGAAAAAAAACAAAAACATTTCACAGATTGTGAGTTCTTTGATTCATTATTGAAATGTTTGGTCATTGCTTAATCTTCTATCAAATGGAATCAAGAATTTTACAATACATAAGTAACTTTTATTATGTTTTCATTAGAAATACTGTGTTATCTGAATCTAAAGTTTCTAAAATCTGAAAACAAATAAAGCAAAACATGATGACAAATAAAACAGCTTGAAGCAGGATTAAGTGAACAGTTAAGATAGAAATTACTTTCAATGTGTCATCCTTAAAACATCCACAAGGACACTGCAGTATCCACTAATGTAGCCTACAGGCATTTATTCAGCTGTGAGACTCTCTTCAGCCTACCAGCATCATCAATTACCACGCCTCCGCCAACCAGCACCAGATTGTCGCTCCCCTCCAGCCAATCACCACGCAAGAGCTCCTTCAAAACGCCAAACAACCACTGATCCACCTGCTTCAGCCGCGTTTCAACCCACCTCATCCCCGTCTCCACCCTCATTCTCCCGGGCATCTTCCAGACTCCCTCCAGGCTCCCTCCTCTCCAGGGTCCACTCCACCACCATCGTCCGGGCCCGGGGGAAGACTGCCCTGAGCTTCGCCCCGAGCCGATCATCCAAGCTCACGGCGATTCTCAGCACGCACGTCTTCTGCCAGTGTCTGAGCGCCAAAAACGTTGGGTCAATTAAACTTTTCTAACTGCTGCTTTTTCTCTGTGTGAGTCTCTACAGATTGAAATCTCTTTGATACCAAATTCACTCATAGTTACACCCTTCCTATTCTACTCAATTTAGTAACATCCATTTGCTTGAGTGTAAGATATGAGCTTGTCAGAATTCACGTCTGCGTGTGCTTGTATGATGGAGCTTCAATTTCCAAGCTGTGGGCTATGTAAAAATTGGAAATCATTCTTTCCCTCGTGGAAACAGGCCACCATCAGCATTCTATAAATGACTGCCTACCTGACCCTGAGATCTCCCAAACATTATTGTGCTGATGGAGGACAGACATTTTCAAACTATTCAGACAGAGGTCCAGTACTAGCGTTTAACTCAAAGACATTTTTTAACAGAAAAAGGAAAAGACATGAAGAATTAGTAAGTAATGTCTCCAATGTTCTAACAAAGAATAGAGAATAATTAGTCCACGTGTAAGACGTTTTTCAAATAGTCCACCAAGAATAAAATTGCTGCTTCTGTGGAATCACATTTCCTTCATGGAAAACGCAATATTTAGTTTGATATCTTTACAAAAACGCAATGACAGTTGTTCATTGTGAGCTGAAATCTTCAAATATATCTCATTTCTTATTTTGTTTCTGCCCCTGGCCCTCCTCTCGTCCATTGCTGCTTAATTCAAATATGTTTATTAGTACTCAATATTCCACAGACAAATGGGACAGTCTTTTGCCACTATATTCGGGCTGTCCAACTAAACTGCTCAGGGCGCCACATTTTCTGAAACCCAACAGCTCAAGTGCCGGGCATCCAGCAATAAAGTATGTATTGTGCATAAAACATATCCAAGTATTAAGATGTATGTATTAAAATGATTTGTTTCATTTATCATTTATATATTTTTACTGCACTAAAGCATAAATGCTGGATGTACAGAACACTCTGGGGCAGTGGGCTCATCTGCGGTGCCACAACTGAGCCAAAAACCTGCACCGTTTTCCTGCCATTGATGGCGCATTGTCAACCACAAGCATGTTTACACTGTCCAAATTTAAAACATTATCTTAAAAAACACACACACACACACACACACACACACAATTGAATAATATTGAGAAGCTCCTAATCCTTTGTCTCATATGTGACCCCTGAAAAATGTAATTTTCTTATCAACTATAAAGCTATTTTCCTAAACCTGACCAAAGAGGAGATGAGATGTTTCTCTCTACCTAGTGATTATTTCTTTCATGCCAAACATCAGGAATTCACTTATTATGGACAAGAAGGTCGGCTGGCCTGCAGCTCTGAATAAATGGCCTATAGAGAAAATCCAAACTAATACAACAGATTAAACCTTAAGATCCACACTCATTTGTTTTTGTAAGTTGTGAATCAAAATGTAAACTGCCTGTAAATCTAAATAATGCAAAAGATTTGAGCTTCACTAATAAAAGTGCATTGAGCAATTTTACATTATATATCAAATTAAATCATACACCATTCTGATTTTAACACATTAAATCGGTATAATGTAAATCAGAATAGTGCATGAATTATTCAGAAATGTGTACAAAACTAATCAAAGACTACAAAAAGCACAATTTCAAACCTGCCCTGAAATGAGCTATTAACTCTGCTTTGTCCTTGCAAAGCCAGAGCAAATCCTGTTCTCATTCTAGCAACTCAAAATGTCAGGAATTATTTTTCTCTCTTGAAAGGCAATGTGCCTGTCAGTCCCACACAGAATACAAACCTGTTGCATTTTTTCCCCTTTTTATTTCCAACAACTGTTCAATTAAAGTGACTATAAGTTTTAGTCTGAGCCTTGAACATTTTTATTTTTAGAAATAAAAAAGGTTTACATATCAGCAGAGAGATTTGATTTCCATAATATGTAGATAATAATTTAGATTTTAAAGGCTCAAATGATCAACACTGATGAACATAATAAGTAATTTTGGGGGGATTTGTGTGTGTTTGAGTAACAAACGTGCTCGTTGCAGAAGGAGAGACACGGTACAAAATAATGCTATTAGAACACAGTCACGCATGAACAACTCAGCTAATTTTACCATGGCTGCAGTAGCTTGCTAAAGAAAATTGAACATTATTATTACTCTCCATAAAAAAATATTGCACAGGTAGCTCAGTTATACGTCCTTAATGAACAAACAGCTTTCTGTTAAAGACTGCCTTTCATATTTTCTTACAGTCCATAGATGAATAATAGTGAGAAAATAGATTTCATAAATTGCCCTTTTATGTCAAATCTATCTTTCTAAAAACAGGACTAATGACAGTCTGACATTAAAGAGGGATGCAGTGGGCAGAAGGTCAAAGCTCACCAGTTTTTCTCTGCTAATAAATCTTTTTTCAAAGTTTTTTGTTCACTATCTGCAGTACTCCTGGACTCTTAAAAAATGCAAACTGTTGCCTCATATACAGAGAATAATTTGAGTATTTCTAACTGAGTGAATAAGTCAGTGATTTTTACCCATTGTTTTCTATATTCTCTATTTGAATAAAAATCATCTTTTATGTTTGTTTAACCAAGAGCATGTGTCTCAGTGAGATTTAGATGAAAATATAAAAAGAATACAAAACAGAAAAATATGCTCTAATAATTACCATAAGTAAAACAATAAGAAAAATATTATAAAAGATAGTTTAAATCATATTAAAAGAAAAACAGCCAAAAAAAACCCCAAACTATCTAATTATGCAACTCTTGTATACAATCAAGAGTGATAAATAATAGCACTGAATAATAAATTTATTCAGCTCATGGACTGCAGACGTGGTAGGGTCAAGAAGGTCAAGCTGAACTGAGCTCTCGGGATCAAATGTGAAAACAAAGAGGAAAGAAAAGGGAAAAACAAGATATTTCATCAAATAATAATGAAATTCCTTTCACCCTCTGTATTAAAATACCACAAAGTTTCCACACAACCTACCTGAAATCATCAAACAGCCATTTAAGAAATTTGACATACATCTAAACAAATTGTAAACCTCCAGTTCATGATTTAGCTTAATAATTTTATGTTACAGATTGATAAAATGTAGAAAAACCATGAAAACTAAAAACCCTAAGCCAATAATAACTACAAGCAGTCAACCAACATTAAAAGCGAAACAAAACTCCGGATCATCTGTCGCTCCTTTTGGCCAGTGTGTCTGGGTATTTCTGGAGTGTTAATGGTTGCTGTGCCTTTGATTCAGATAATGGGATCCACCCACAGGTTGGTGCTGCTACATTTACCATTGCTGCTGCTGCTGCTGCTGCCTTGTTTTCAACTGACACAAGTGACTCTATCTGTTTGTCTGCACATTTTATAAAGATGTTGACTTTAAAATTTCCTGTGGACTCCTGATTAAACTGCCTGGATGAAAATTAGACGTCTATTTAGAGGTGTAAAAGATGTGGATTGGAGTGTTGTACAATAGACCCTGAATCTAAGTTTATTTTGGTCTAAATGTTAGTTTGTAGGAATTACTCACATGTCTTCCATGATTACATTTGCATAGAAGGATAACACTTCTTGCTTAGTGGGATTTGAATATTTCAAAAACAAATCCCAAAAAAATAAATAGACACTGTCTATCACGCAACCTTTCAGACTGTACATTAGTAATTGTTATTAATTTAATTTACTTATATGTTGTTTTTCATTTGTTTTGTTGTTTTGTTTTGTTTTTTGCTTGTTTTGAACCACAGGACTATTTTTTTTATCCTGGAAAAACACTTGAATAATTATTGCCTGATGTTCTTAGGAATAATGTATGAGGTTATTATAGCTGCCTAGTTAGATCTGAACTCTTTGTGACTTTCTTCAGCATAAGGGATTAGAGCCACCCCTACGGAGTACAGTAAGTACCCATTTATCCAAGGAGAACATAGGGGGAGGTAAGAGAAGTAAAACTAAAAGCCATGTGTTTTACAATTCTGTGAGTACCAAAAACCCTTTAGAAGGAAAAGTAATAAAAGGTAGAAACCGAACTATAAAAGACTCTAAAATGTCCTCTAGCTCATTTTGCCCCAGAGAGTCCAGTCTGGTTGTACAGTGATGTGATTTACGGAGAAGTGGTGGAGATCCATTGGTAATGAAACAACAAATCCTCTATCTAGAAAGTGATTTATGTATTCAATAAACCTCCTTTCATTCCCTCTATTGCCTTTTTCCACTCCCTTACCCCTGACACCAGAATTAAGACAAGTCACATTATGGAGGGCAAAATTTACCAACAGCAGTGTCCTACAGTATGAAGGTAAAACTACATCATGAACCTGCTGTAACGGAAATTTGCTTTGCCTTCACAGTAATTGTGTTGTCATATCTGAATTACTGCAAATGAGTTGTGCGACAAAGTAGCATACTTTAATTAAATGAAAGTAAAGTTTTCAAAGCAACTGTAATTAACTGTAAACTGGTTTTAGAAACATCTAAAATGCCTAAAGTGTATGCATATGTATATATATATATATATATATATATATATATATTGAATATTGGCAGCTTTCGGATCAGCTGATTTGTGTATTTATTCCCATTATTTATGAATATTAATCTAATGACTCTAAACTAATTAAACAATTCATATAATTCAGGTAAACAGTATGAACAATTTGAATTATTTTAAATATTCTCAATAAAACTCATAAGATTTATCTTTTACTTCAATAACTAGTTTGCAAAGTGACATAAGAAACGTCAATGATGAAATGTGGAAGCACCATGCCGTCACAACTTTTCAATTTGTCTGCAAAGCAGCAGATAAATGACAAAAATAAGATGACAAGAATTTCTGGAAAAGTGGATGTAGCAGAACTGACACCAGAAAAGAGGCGTATCAGGTCCAAGATGCTGAGCCTGGATGACTGCTGTAGCTTTACACTGCACATATTTTCAGGGGACCTTACAGCAATGTTTAGCATAAGCTATCACTTGGCAATTAATTTACAAAGTGAAAATATAGTGAGATCATCAGAGAGAAGTAGAAAGGATTGGCAGAAGAGGTCCAGAAAGTAAAATCATCAGAAAAGGCTGTGAGGAAGAAAGAAAGCTGCTTACAGTAACACCCATTAATTTCCCTGAAGGCAGGTGCTGAGGATATTAAGCCAAATAAAAGAGCTAAGCTCTGTGAGCTTCACTGATCCTGCTCCAACCAAAGCTTTACACAGTATGCTTCACCTTGGCAAACACACGCATAACCAAGACAGAGCTGTAATTAAATAGTCTAGAGTAACTCAACCCAGCTTTCACCACATTTAAGACATTAACAGAACAGCAGATTTCTCCAAAATCAGTGATATATGCATTGATGCCCAGGTTTTCTCCATGTGTGAAGTTAGCGCAGAGTGCAATTATTTTCAGTGCCTTTCCATAACTTTTCTTTTTACCATATTAGCAGGTGGATAGTTAAAATCCCAAAAGATTGTAGCTATCTTTTGGGATTGTTAAGCTGTGAAGATAGTTATTTCAACAGAATAACACAGACCTGTGCTGAAAATTAAAGAGCTATATGTGTTAGCTGGAACAGCAGGAGCTTTGTTACACATCTGAGCCTTAACAGCACAGATGTTTCAGCGCTGAATGAGTCGAATCAGACACTTGAATCACTCACCCTAAAGGTGTGAGGGTTCAGGCTTCACTTTTTCATTGACTTGGCATGCTGAAAGCTCCTATTACATATTGACTTTCAGCAACATCATTATAACAGTGGCATGCTCGAAAGCTAAATCTATTTTTTAGAGAGATTAGTTAGACAATAACTGCTGAAAGGCAGAGCAAATGAGCATGATATGGTATGCAGTTATTTTATTTAACTGTAGACATGTTAGTAAAGGTACCTAGATACAAAATTGTAACTGTGGTGAAAATGTTGTATGATAGATTTACATACTTAGTCAAATTAACTAAACTAAACACACTAAACACCTCAACACTTTATCTACCTGACCAAGAAAGGAACTGTCATTATGCGTTAATTACTTAGTTCAAGAATTATTTGAACCAGCGTATGAATTGTTGAGGTTCAACATGCTGCCAACATAAATTGCAAATACAAACTGGTTGAGTTTAATCTGGATTTTTGTTTCACATCAAATTTATATTGACTAATCAAAGGGTGGTGTGATTAAAATTAACTCTAATTAAGGACTAATACTAAAATATGCAGACAAACCACCTCTCACAAGTCCTTTTAGATCTCAAATGTTTTGTTAAATATGATTGTTTCCTCTCTTGTCTTGTTCTTGCTTTGACCATTGTGATTTATTGGATCTCTGTCCTGAATTTTACTCAGAGGTTTGTTTCATAATTACTGTTACGACCCAGCTCAGCTAGGGGGAAGGAGAAGTAACATTAAAGAAACCTAGATGTTAAAGGTTGAATCAATTTGGGATTTATTGTTTGGGTTA
>CAEFZX010014735.1:0-137867 GCA_903066825.1 Alfaro cultratus | reverse complement strand
ACTGCGTGTGTGTGGTTGTGTGTGGGTGTGTGTGTGTGTGTGTGTGAGTGTGTGTGTGTGTGTGTGTGTGTGTGTGTGTGTGTGAATGCGTGCATGTACGCATTTTAATTTCAAGAATTTTCTTTCTGCACAAATTACCAAAGAAATAGACTTAGGGTTTAAGATCTTTAGCAGGAAACAATTTTAACTTCTAAGGTCATTAAACAGTGAGAGGATGTTCTTCTTATGCTTGTAATTATTCATGCTTTAAATTTGTTGAAGCCATAGTACATAAAGCACATTTAATAATTGAACCAATGTTCTTATTATTTGCATACTGAATAAAAGAAAAGGGAAGCTACATAATTTGAAAGTAAGGCTAAATACATAAAACGTTTTATTATTACACCACTTACAAAGGTTCTACTCGGAAAATGAAGTAATGTCGGTTTATGTTGTACTCGTTTCTTTGTCGTCAGCTAAATTAATGTTATCATTTGCATTGTTTGACTTTGTAGAGCATCTGGGGTTCCTGATCTCCAAGGCCCATTGACTTTCCTGCAGAGTAACCTTGCTGGAAATGCCAGAACATTACTCATGCTGCTTTTTTTGTCAACTCACTGCATTATTCGTACCCTCTTAACTGCATCTGATTTTATATATTTGTGCAGAAAAAAGCATCCCGGGTGTATTATGCACACTGTAGCTTAAATGGATTCACTTGGATGTGATTACCATGTGCAGGAAGTCATTGTTATTTATGACATGGGTCTCCCTCCGTATAAGCACACCACCACATCATCTGTCACTGTCACCACTTTTATTTGACTTACTACAGAAGTGTGGTTACTTCTGTCAGGGATGGAGGTGGTCAAATTCATGAGTTTACCAAGGCAATCTGTGGTCCTAAATGACAACACCATAGTCCATACAGTTAAAGTTTAGCTTTGATTACCCCTGTGGGCACGCTTTTATGAATGCTAACTGCTGCTCTGCTCTCCTCAGCACATTTCCTATCCCTTCAAGAGCTCTTGTCTCGTAGTTCATCTCATCCAAAAAGCCACTGGCTCCTTTGCGATTTCCCTCACTGCTGTTCTCTTTCTCGCTTTTCTGACACTGTACAACGCACAACGCTAAGCCCAAAGGCTTTGGGCAGAATAGAAGTGTCATAAAAAACCCATTCACATCCCAAATGGCTCTTCAAGGCGGAAAGTTTTAAAGGTTTTGTTCCCGTTCTGCAAAAATGGCAAAGTGCTGCTCATTGCTGCAACTCACTACCTCCACCAGGAAGGATCGAGTGACTTGAGAATAAAATATTCCTAAAGCTGTCAAAAAAAAAAAAAAATCAAGAGCTGCTGAAATTTCCCCCGTCGTGTTCAACTAATGCCCAGATGGACATTTTTTGCTTCTTATTTTTGTTTCTATTCCCATTTCCTCTGGATTTCTGTGAAACAGAAATATGTTATTTCCCAGCAAGGGATGGATTATAAATGCCCCTCTTTGCAGCAGTTACCTTTCAGTCTGAACCAAGGCCACTTGTGGTGCACCAAACCAGCTATTGAAGAAATGACAGCTTACAGGCAACGCGTTCTCAGGTTTGTTTAGACCATGTAATTTGCACTCTGCACATAACCATCCCAGCAGCAAAAAATCATTCCGTTTCATTCTATTTTTTTTTTTTATGAAGGTTTTTAAACAGATGTGATTGTTCTGATTTTTTTTATTTTTAAGGGATAAAGCCTTCTAGTAATTCTTTATGGAAATGTTTATTTTTTTGGCATATACATTTTTATGTCATATGCTATGCAAAATATATCTTTTGATTTTAAGTTTTCATATTAGATCATTTATTAACTCAATGAACAGACAAGCTCTAGTCACACCTATAAAATCAAATCATGTCTAAATTCTTTTTTTATTATAAATATTCTTTCACTCTTGATCATATTTGTTCTTAACTTTATGATCAAGGTAAGAACTTGATCATAAAGTTCTTACCTTTAATGATTAAAGTTAACAACTTTAATCATTCATAAAGTTGTATCAAACTTTAAGAATGATTTCTTATTCATTTCTTTTAATGATAGCTTTCTTCTTATCACTTTGTCATATGGCCACATTTGTAGCGTGCACACAGTTTATCTTACCTGAGTTGTTGATCCTCCATCAGAGTAACTCTGAACAGTTTATTTGAAGCACCATGTCTTAGTGGTGTAACAGCTGTGTCAAACTCTTTCTGTTTTTGGATGATGGATTGAACAGTGATCTGTGAAATACTTAAAAACTCACATATTGATTTATAGCTTAACTGCATTAGTTCTCTATAAAACGTCTTCCCTGAACTATCTGCTAGGTTCCTTTTGCAATGCTATTTATTCCTTACTGTTCTCCAAAAAATATCCATTACTTAACAGCTGTACACACACACACACACACACATATATATATATATATATATATATATATATAGTCACACACACTGTTCTCCAATTAGTTGACTTCTGAAGGGAGATGGTGGCACTGGACTTTGTTTGGGGATATTGTATTTTAAAATATTTGCACATAAATATGGAAACCATAATATCATTTTCCTTCAGTAAAATACCTTGAAGTTTGTGCCTATTTCATAACAAAATACTAAAAAAAGTTAGAGGTGTAGATCCTTTTGAAAAATGCTGTAAATGTGCATGTGTTTGTTTTTAAGGTGAGATAAGAGGCTGATGCTTGTGCCTGAGATAAAAAAGACTGTTCTAAAATTCTTTATGTTCAAACTTGGTTTGCTGGCAGAAATGACCCAAAAGCTATTTTGGAGCTCAAAGACCTGTAAGATTAACCCGAGGTGAAAACAACTCAAACTCTGAAGGAACACGAGTCCCTGACTTATTGCTGATATCTGTAAGAAATAAAGCCCTGCTCCATCCATCTCGGTCAGGTCACAATACTTCATTTTTCCTCATTTCTCTGAAAGGGGAAAATATGATTCCCTTATCGATTGCTGCATAAATGTGTTGCCTCGTGATGAAAGATGAGGTGTGCTTTGCTTTTATGTGATCCGATTAACCCCCAGCTGGGATCGGGCTCTCTGCTATGCCCTCGCTCTCCTGTGGTGTCAGGGTCCATGTGATGGGCACTTAGAGCGATTAGTGTTGCTTTGTGTTTTGTTTGTCTTGAGATATCATCCAAGACGTTTTATTAACCAAGGGGATTATTTTTCTGTCAAGTAGCCTTCATTGAATTTAACGCAGACCTTTGCTATATCGTAAATGTGTGATTAATAGCTGCGTACCATTTTTTTCATGTTTCACTATTATGGCTTTTATGTACTTAATCTACTAATGGTTGACTTGTCTTGTTTTTCTGCAGTTATTTTAGAAATGGTCAGATGGGGCACATTATATGTGAACATTTATCACTTGTTTCCACACACCTGTGTGATTGTGCACAAGTTAACAGAAACATTTGCAGTGGAAACGTGAAACAAGTGTTTCTGTGCATAAACAAAGTACCCAGAGAGCAACAGACCAGATTCAATTGTTGAGGCTACACCTGAACTTTATTTATACATAAGCCAAAGTCCAAAAGTCCATCTTCAACTCTGATTTAGCCAAGTCACGGTTGCTTGGATAAAAATGATAAATTGTATTACGAATAATTACACCTTCACTTTTATACTAGTAAGTAAAATCCATTATAGTTAATTGTCGACTATCTAATTAGTAAAGGAAGTTATTCTGTGTGTAATTTAATCTTGGCATAAATACAGTTGCTTTGTGGAAGCCAGAAAGGTCAGAAATAGCACATTAGCGAAGAAACAGTAGAAACATAAAAAGAGGACATGAATCAAATTGTAAAGAAATTTAAAGTCAGATTAGAGTTTTAAAGACATATCCCTTCATCTGTCTTCATTTGCCTGCCCACCACATTTCAAATTATAAGCTAATAATATATATATTAAAAGAAATGATGCCATGGAATCTAGAAGCAGTGAATTATGTTTGGGGAACAACCTTTGTAATGCTGTTTCCACTGATGTAGATGTTACTAAAACAAATATGAAATTCAGGACAGAAGCTTTTCAGTGACCCATGTTTTCTACCTTTTATATGAGACTTACTCTTGTTATGAAAATAAACACTTTTCTGTATACTGAAGCCTGTGTAAATTGTAATTTAATGGGTTCTGAAATAAGAAGAACAACTATTTCACTATTGTTCTTGGTTAAATAGTTTGGTTCAAATACATTCATCCCCGTTTATAAAGTCACTGATTGAGGATTTTCTATTGGTGAGCTGGGTCAGGCAGTTCACTGGATTCAGACACATTCTGTCTCCTTTTCTTTCTAATGTGCATGCAAGACCTTATCAAAACCCATCTTTGATAAAGCTCTTGAAGTCCTTGACTTCGCCAATGGTAATTTCTGTATGTGAGCAGCAGCTGACATTTAAATCCAGTCCTCCAAGAGCCCAAAATACCCTTTTCATTCCATTGTTCGGTGGCTGAAAATGAGAAAGTTGCCTTGCGCTATGACCGACAGTCGGTGTGCTGATGATGACTTAGATCCCCTAAGCAGTTTCTCTCCAGACCAAGGCCTGAGACTGAGTAAATGTTTAAAAGTTAGGAAATGCCATGTAAAGATCAAACTTTAATGTTTTACCTTGTGAATGTTCAAAAAATTGTGATCAAAAGTCCTTTAAATGTCAGTGATGGAAGACACAAAACAAGGGCTTTCAGCTTTAAAGCACACAATCGGCAGTGTAAAAAGACCCCAGTTTTTCATGATGCTAAAGTGGTTGACATAAAAACATTAGGAAACATAAGAACGTGTGGGTTGTTTAGAATTTGAATGACTTTGATTTTCTTCTGAAAGACCTTGTGTTTTCTTTCATTCAGAAATCACAAATAGCTGCTCACACAAGACATCCAGCTCTTTTGTCGGTCCTGGAGGGAGGCTTTGAAATTGTGACTCATGTAAGATGTTTTTGGTTTAAAAGTAGCAATGAATAGACTATTTCATTACGGTTTTGGGAAATAATTTAACCCTCATTTGCAGAAAATGTTGTGGGGCCATGTAAGTGAGTTTGGGCTGTTGCATGACTAAAGCAACCTTTTTTTTTTTGAAGCTTTGGATACATATATTTATTGTGTTTGCATGTCGTCCTTGTGCTTTGAAATTTGTCCAGTTGCAGTCTCTTTCCACTGGCCAATACTCTGCTTATTAAATTGTGGCTTTAAATTGAATTTTGGAGTCAGTAAGCAGAGGAGTAATAAAAACGCTTTATATCACAGATTAAATTTTGCCCACAGTAACAACAAAACGATTAACTGGTTTAATCAACCATGGAGAATCAACATTTATCTTTATACTTTACAAATCTAGAACATATTTAAAAAGTACCATCTACTTAGCAACCCAAAACAACTAAAACCATTTTAGTATGTTAATCTTAAGATCTAGAGAAACTCCCATTAGTTTATAATTGTGGAGAACTTTTGTTGTTTTTCTTTTGCTTTTCTTCTGTTTTTTGCTTTGTTTGTATTTCCTCTAATTCATGTAAAGCATAATGAAATGCTTTGTTGCTGAAAATGTGTTACATAAATAAAATGACCTTACCTTACTTTACCTTTACTTAACTAATCAGAAAGTTGACTTCAGGGAAAACTGAATACTGTACATTTTTCAGCTGAATGACAAAAATATATTTATCTAATAAACCTCAGCCAATTGCACCAACTCACTGACTTGCAGCACTCACTCCTTTTGGACAAGTATGCAGCATCAATTGACAAAACTCTAGTCTTTCATGGATCAAGAAGAAGTAAAGTGCCCTGTATTGTTCATCAGTATAAAAAACTCAAGTGTATCAGCCTCAAAGTGAAAGGCAAATGGAAGCTTGCAAATTCACACAGAGGTAAAAACATAAAAAACAAAAAATAACAATAAGAGGGAATAAGTGTGCCACATCGGGCCAATTCAAGATCTTTAATGCTCTCAAAGGGCCAGTTGTGGCAGAATGTATTGATAAAACTACCTGTTAAACTGTTGAAATGTCTCTTCATTCAATTAGTACTTTTTAAAATGTAATTAACAGGTTCTGGAGGGCCCCATGAATAGTTATGGCAGACCTCTATTGCCCTGTGGGCCTTGAGCTTGAGACCTGTGCTGTACAGTTAGGGTAAATTTAAAACGTAAAGAGCTCTCGGCTATTTCTTGTTTTCTGATCTAAAGTCTCTGTTGTTCTCCTTGAGGAGAGACTCTATTTTAGAGTTGATCCAGGACTTGTTATTGCAAAAACACTGCTTGTTCATGAGGGGCACAGTGTTGTCCACACAGAAGTTAATGTTGTCCGTGATGCAGTCTGTTATGCCGGCAATGTCCTCTCCATAATGAGCACAGAGCTCTTCCAACACAGCGGAGCGGAACAAACCATCTCTTCACTGAGCGTTTTGTAGCTGCTTGTCTGTGTACAATGGGTGTATACAAAGGCTGGAGACGAACCAGGTTGTGATCAATGTTCCCTCTAAGCTGCGCGCCTGCGCAATTGCGCACTGCTCGCACATTCTCTGCGCACAATAATATCTATGCAGCGTATAAAATAAAACCCAGCGTAAACTATACATTGAGCTCAGTTATCAGTTTTAACTATGGACCAATGACGAATAACAATCTAACTCAGTGAGTCACAGGTCCAGCCAATGATACAATACGTTCACTTACGCTACGCAGCCAATCAGCGAATGCTATTGTGTGCACGTGCCTTGTCCATATGCGCTGTGGCACCGGGCAGATTTGCTAGGTGGGAAAAGTTAACGGTCCAACAAACTCGGACGCACTTCAGTCCGCGGAGGTCCGCCGGACACGTCCGCGCAAGGATAGATTTTTATGGTAAGTAATGTTACTGTGTCAACAAGAGAGTTGTAAATATTCAGGTTAGCTTAAGCTAGGCTAAAATGACAGGTTGTTGTTGTTTCTCCGCCCCGTATTGAACCAATACGGGACACGATTTATTCCATATTGCTATAAATGTCTGATAAACAAACTATCACACATCTCAACAATAAGTGTGATAATAATGACCAAAACAAAACACGGGAAATATTAAGGTCAGCTAAATTGTCGTTGCGGGACCTAAATAGGATCCCCCTCCTGCTCCCCCCACGAACTGACGCTGCTATCAACCCGCGTCTTTTTAAAATGTCCACCGATACACCGTCCTACAGTGACGGTAGTGGGAAGACACACATTACAGGCTAAACAGCTACAGTGATGTTTAAGAGGGGCATTAAAATAATGTGTCAGCGATGTTCAGTGGCGCCCAGTGAAATCTTAGTGAACCGCAGACCCATCAGAACCTAAAGAACCAGACATCAGTCTCTTCATCCCTCAATCATTTCCTGAGAACAAAAAATTATATAAATGGCAATTTAAAAGAACTAATCTTACAAATAGATTAATAGTAAATACATAAATATTGTGAAGGGAACATTAAAAACGTTTGTTAGGATTGTGTAGGAAAAACATTGATATCTTTTATGAATCCAGTGTTTTGTGGTCAGTATAATTTCACCATTTTATTAATATGGGTTGCCAGTTTGGATCAGGCTTCCTATTAAGCTATAAGAATGTTGGAAAACATGCTAACAAAATGCCTCAGACCTGCAGCCCAGAGGCGGATCTAGACACAGGCTAACAGAAATGGCTCTTTAGCTCACTTGTACAAGTTTATGTCGGGGGGTTGGGGGGGTGACGTGACATGCTCACATCCACCTCAAAAATATGTAGTTGCGCCCCTGAGTGCGCACACCTGATGTTGCTTACAATGGTCCTCAGTGTTCTCAGGGAGGCTGTGTGTATGCCCAGACACATGAAAAATTAGAGGGAACATTGGTTGTGATCTTAGCCCCCTCGGCTGGGGAAGAGATGATGAACCTCCTTGTTTTTGGCACACAATGAGTCCAGCTTTTTATTGTCTTTGGTGTGGCAGAACAGCTTTGCATAAAGCGTCTCTGGATGTAGACTTGGAACAAATCTTGGAACAGAGTTAAGAGATATTCTGTTCAACCCTGTCAGTAATCACTTTTACTTGTTTAGTTAGGCAAAGAAAAGTCTGGAGCAGGTTGTAGCTGTATATTGGGAAACTGTAAGCCCATTTATGCTTCATGTTAAAAGAAGCTTTTCATCGTTGTAAGGTGCTGCTTTTGGTGATCTTTGTCTCGGTTGGAACCTTAGAGCAAAAATAGTCAAAATATCAACCCTCCCACTCAATTTTCAATTGCTCTTCTTACACTGTCACCTTGAAAAAATCTTTCTTAAGTTTATGTAAAAAAAATAAGTCGGATTTAAACTTAATATATTTGATCAGGAATGGCAGTAGCTGCAAAATTCACACATGGTGTAAGATAATGTGAGAGTAAGAGGAGAAGGAGAGAAATGGCAGGATGAGGGGATTATTTTCCTTGGACGAAGTTCCTACTTTGGTCGCTGCGGATAAGAGCAGGTGATTATGAGAAGTAGTTTGATGTGAAGCCACCAGTCTCCGTTGGAGATCTATTTAAAATAAATAAATAAATAAAAAATTAGTCTTTATTTTAAAACATGTTTTCCTAGTGACATAAAGCTCTTGTGGGCTGGATAAGAAAATAAAATACATCCCGAATCTGAAACGAACATCTGTCTAATGATTAGAAGATGATGTGATAAGACTGTCTTAGTACTAAAAGAAATCCCCTGCAAGACCTTACAGTTGGGATTTACCACAGGGGTTAAGTTTCATTTGGAGCAACAGTTCTGCAGTCATGATTTACAAGTATAGTAGCTGCAGATTTGAAATCCAAGGGCAACCTCAGGGCTGCAAATCACACTGGTGTTGCCTTTCTGCAGCTGCATCGTCATGAGGAGGAACACATTCTTAATCCAAAGTTACAAATTACAGAGTTTTTTTGGTGAAATATTTAGTTTTCATCCATGTCATAGTATGTAGAAACTAGGACAGTGTGTCACATCTCTCAGAGGGGAGGACAGACAGCAAAATCCTCTCATTCTGCAGCGCATAATCCAGCATCAGCCAAGCACTGGACTGCCTTGTGACATCACTCATGATCATATATATATATATATATATATATATATATATATATATATATATAAATACCACAGGTCTATATTTTTTGCTACATTTTTTTCCACTAAGAACTGTTTTGAGTAGTTTGAAGTCCAGACATGAAAGCTGTTTCTTAGAAAATATTGGAACTAATCTATATGTATTGTTACTTTATTTGACATTTACTGCCAATGAATATTGAGAACAGAAAACTCTGTAATTAGGTTTGGATGTTTGTTTTCTTTCTTTTTTAATCAGGTCGTCCAACACAATTTGTGTTGGAGTCGGGCATTATTCTGAACGATTCTCAATTATTTGAAGGGAATGTGTATGCCTGCTGATATTTTTTTTTGCCACTGATAATAACAACCTAAATAGCTTTTTCTAACCCGTATATTAACAGCTCCAGCTCAAAGATAGAGTAGCTAATATGCGGGGAGCTTGGAGTAGAGCTCAACCTGGAACTCCACATTAAAAGGAGTCAGTTTTAATGGTTTTGAGGATTTGATTTGTTCCAGAATTTATTGGGTAAACTATATGTCCAACAAGGCATTCCCTTTAACCTTGGCTTTCTCCATAATGAACAGCAGAATATTTTGGGTCTGGACCTTGTGGTTCAATTTCAAATAAGTACCATCATCTTGTGGTATGCTATAAGATGAGAATAGCTAAAAAGCATAACATTCTGTGCGATGAATTCCTGAAAGCAACTTCTAAATTTAACTACGTTTATTGGGTACGTTTGCCAGTTAGAAAAATGTTGGCATAATTAAAATGTTAATTTTGAAGCATTAGGACTAATTGTTGCTTTTTTTCTTTCAAATAAAGATAAATACAGAAAATCAAGTTGTTAATTTTTTCTTCAAACGTCTGTATTAGATTTTACCTCATATTCAGCCATGCGTAATCCGAAATGGCTTGTCAAGTCGTTCATTTATCTTGAAACAGCATTTGCATATTTCCTGGCTGGTTGACTCTTTTGTAGTAAAATCCAGTCTTGAACTATTTATTTAGGGATGCAATTGGAGTTTTTATTTTGAGTACTTGGCTCACCAGTCTTGTATTGTTTTAGAGGTGCTTCTGTTATGACTTGTTCTTTCCATCTGGCAAGCCAGTCATTGCTTTCTGACCGTGGCCTGTCACAAATCACTACCACTCCATGTCTCCACACAACATGCAGGGTCCAAGGCAGAAAATCAATGGGTCCTAATGGGCTTCTCCATCAGTCCAAATATCTGAAGTTTTATGCTTGATGGTGGAGACAAAGGTGGTGAGGAGATTTACAGGATAAGGTGATGGAGGCAGGTTCTAAGGTCTTGTGAGGATGGGCTTCATTCCATAAATGTGCTTTGAGACTTGTGTGTTTTAATTAAGCTGATATTAATTAAAACACATATAATTATAGGAATTGAGGCAGGCGTTTTTCAAAAGATAGTAAAACAATGTAAAAGCAGTATTAAGGGAAAAAAAGTCGTAATTGCCACTTCATTTTTTTTCTTATAATTGCAGCTTTCAGTCAGAAAAAAAAATACTTTAGTAAAATTAAAAGGTTTCTTTAAACTCAACATGTTCAGTAGTATAATCGAGTTTATATGTAACTACATAACAAAATATAAATATATTTTGTTGCTGCCTTCCCTGTTTCATTGTAACTCTCAGAAATCAACCAATAACTCCCTTACATGAATGATATGTTTTTTCTGTTTTTTCTTTTATCACTTTGAAAAGGACAAATGGACCATTATGTACTGGTATACACTAGAAATAAAGAAATCAAAAATCATGAATTACTCATTGAAATATTGTTGACACTCATATAAAAATGATAGATTATAAACTTAGAAAATGTTTAGTTACATGAATAGTCAGGTCTGTTTTAAACATTTTATAGTTTTACATTCCATGACTAAATGTTTCAAACTTAGCAGCTGGGCTTTTCTATATTAAGAAAACCCCACTGAAGTAAAAACAAAAACAAACAAAAGAAAAACGTAATAATAATAATTAAACATAATAATAGTAATTAAATAAAACACTAAATAAATAAAAATCTTCTTTTAAATTCCTGAGGGAATACTTAATTTAATATAAAATACCAGCCTGTTAGGGTATGCAAGCCAGCTACATTTTAGACATTTCTAAATAGACACAATTTTTGTGATAAAACAAGTAACTTCAACAAATATTTTAGGGTACTGTCTTTTTTTGTATATCTAAGTTACCAATAAGTTAGCAATAAAGTAGAACAGTAAAGACGAAACAAATTCTAAATATCCAATTACTAGGATACTATGTCTAATTGTTTCATCATTTGAATATTACACAATAAGGATATTCACCTTTAACCTGGTTAAACAGGTTTGTCTGGAGACTTTTAGTACAAAATATGTTTCTGGGAAAAACAAGTATTTTTAATAACTCACTGTCGAGCTTAGTGTCATATTTTAGTTGTCTCCCCATAACATATTACACTTACTTCAACAGTTAATATTACATGCAAAATATTGTGGCATGAGATTTCTAGACTCATAGGTCTTACTAATAAAAGTACAATGATCATTTTTAGGTTTGCCAAAACTTGTTGAAAAGTGATTTTCATTTTCTTTTTCTTTCAGTGATTGACTGCAAGGTTATTCTGGATGGCCTGCAGAGGTATGGCCCCACGCCAATGTATCTACCGGTCAGCTACCAGATCCTCAATGCTGAGTCAGCATTCTTCTTACTGGAGGCAAACCAGGACATAATGAGGAATTCCAGCCTCCAAGCTCGAACAGAGTCCTTCTTTATCCATCAAGCTCGGCAGATGCCCTTTGTCAATGCTAGCTACGGGCCACTCTCTGTCCAGCAGCCTGTTCCTCTGGAGATGCTACAAATACTGCCAGGGCCATTTAATGCACCGTCCCTCACTTTATCAACAACGCCAACAACAGCAACCTCTTCGCCTCTGTTTACGTTCAACTGGAAGGTCCACACATACATCATCAGTGAGCAGATTCATCCCAGTTGGCCAAAGGTTCAGGTGTTGTTCTACATTGCAGGCAGGGACTGGGATGATTACAGCACCGTCCACAAGTTACCTTGCGTCCGGATGTTTGCTTTTCATGAGACCCAAGAGGTGCGAGGTACTTGTAGACTAAAAGGTGAGCTAGGGATTTGTGTTGCTGACCTGGAACCTCTGGCCAGCTGGTTCAGCCCGCCAACTGTGAGGCCTGGCAGGCAGCGGGTCTCAGAGCAGGCTCAGGGCACTCCTGTGGAGCTCTACTACATAATTCAAACCACGGACAGCGGAGACTGCAGCTCAGAGGACTCCAGAAAGGGCAGCCCAGTACACCCAGAACAGCAGAGGCCTTTGGGCTACTTTGCAGGGCATACACCTATGCAACGCATTGGGAGCGTCAGACTGTTGCAGCCATTATCTGAGCTGAAGTTGGACAATAACTTTGTGGTGATGGCCCCTTCTAAACCCATAAGACAGAGAGAGACAGTCTCGACTTTTCTGGCCCTGTCCACACTTTCATCAGTGCAAATTTTCACCCTCAGGTGAGTTAGATTCCTAAATATACACTAAGATTGTGTTAGACAAATTGTTGAATCTGCATTTTCTTTTTTCAAGCAATCACAGTTTGAAAGTTGTGTGGCTGTTTTTTTTATTTTATTTTATTTTCTAGTTTGGAAGTTTTTCCTATAACAGATTGTTCTTTAAGTTTAAGTAGAATAGAGGATTCATTTCTAGTTCTGGTTTTCTAAAAATGCTTTGGGAACAGCAAAGCATTTTTTTGTTTCTTAGCGTTCACAAGTAAAAAGTTATTCCTACATTATAATTCTTTTACTTCTTTCTTCATCAAGTTAATTGAATCTTTTTCAAAAGCAACATGCAAAAGATATTAGAAAACCAGAGTTATTAACTGTGTAAATACTCTAGGTCTGTTTCAACACAATCTAAAATGTTGGCTATATTAACAGGAAGACTGAAAACTCAAATGGAATATGATGGCTTGTGTCTGGATTCATTTTATCCCTACGTGGTTCTGGAATAGATTAAAGCTTAATCTGGAATAGCTCAGATCTCAATCCTATTCAGACAGTTTGGATGATGCTCAAAAGATAGGCTGGTCATTGCGTTCCTACATAATTCCGTCCGATTCTCATCTTCTTTCAGTGCTTCGTCTGGGACTTGTCCCGTTGACTTTGATTTCTCCATGGGTTTGTTTACAGTTCATGCACTTTCTAGTAAGTTTCATCAAGGTGGCACGTCATGGCCAAACGTTAGCGATTGGGTTAAATTTAAAACTTCAACAGAGCCACCATGCCTTCAGCAAGCAATTCTTCCTCAATAAATTCTAATTTATACTCTCAATCAATCAATCAATCAATCTATTGTAGTTTTTAAAATATACTGAAGTTATATTTTGTATTATTAATGCACCCTGGAAAAAGAACTCTTTAAAAGCTCTTTAAAATCCCAAGATTAACATCACATTCACACCAATGCTGATTGGTTTCAAACTTCTGGCAGAGACTATCTTGTGCAACAGTAAATACGACTTAATTAAACAATGTTTGAGACCCAAGGGCGTAGGTTTGGTCTAAGTTTTGGTGGGACCTTACAACTTATTGACCAACACACTTAATTTAAGAGAAAAATTTAGTGGATCGATATCTTACTGAGATAATTTGACTTTATAACAACTTCCCCAGTCATTGTTGATCACATTATGAATGGTTCAAATAATCCAAGCCACATATTTGAGTGTCTGTAGTTTGTTTTGCTTGGATGACACTTTAATTACATCTAATTTAATTCCTCTTATATTCTCTTGTTCTTGTCATATGCACTAATTTTCTAAATTGCACATTTGGAACCTTTTTTGTCTTATTTGACTAAAGAGAGCTACAACAAAGTATGACACATTGAGCTTACTCTGCACCAAATTACTATTCAAAGTGACTTTAATTGCTCCATGTTGTTTGATGCAAATTAAGGTATAAGTAACATGCATTTCCGCTTGGCTATCCTCCTTCCTGCAATCTAAGTCATGGCAGATGAATCAGTTAGCAGCGTCGAAGTGAAGCTGCGACAGAGGGCTTTGGCAATTTGTCAACCTTGGGTGAGCAGGAAATCTGCCAAAAAGCCTCATTGGTTTTTGTCTCACACCAATGATGATGAACTCCCATGAAGTATTAGTGCTCCCACTGTGTGTTTGTCACATTTATCAGCGTGAGTGCAAATGGAAACTTTAAAGGCGATATTCCGCCTTCAGTTCCTCTTTGCACCAGTGTTGCACCCCATTCGTTTTTAGAACGTGTTTTTTTTTGTTTTTTTTTCCGCTGGGAGAGGAAAAATTCATAAGAAATATCTCATTAGAAACCAAATGCTCAGATATCAAAGTGTTTGAAAACCCATGCAATTTTACACTGCTTTGAGGCTATCGTACCAAAGTTTGTAAGAAGCATATTCTGTGATGGTTGATGATTTCTTGCTGGTTTTGCCATGTGTTGATTTCACCTTCAATGACAAAAGCAGGGGTTTAGGTAAGTTTCCCCATATCCTATACTTTTTCATCGCATATCTTTTAAAGCTCATCATATTTCAATGATGATGTATATTCATACACAGCATCACAAGAGGTGGTTCACAGAGGAGTGTCTGTGCTGTTTTTGATTCTGTGTTGTTAAGCAGTGATGTTATTCCTCCTCCTTTCATTGCATGTATTTGCACACTGTCAGCCAATGTTTGCTTTTGCTGTAGTGTGGCTGTGTTTGTGGACAGCTTAGTTTAAGTAGCTTTGGTGTGCTTCCCTCAGCTGCTCAGGCTTCATTAACTATTTATGGATTACTTGCTTCCTTCCCCACTATCTTTACTCCACGTCTTATCCATTCTCTACCTTTCATGTACTTGTTTAACTTGTGACAAAAGAATATAAGAATTTCATTTTATAGCCTTTATTCATACCAATGCTGCTGCATTAGTAGAGTTTTTCTTCAAAATTTAACTTCCCTGTCTGTGGGTTTTCACTGAATAACTACATGTTGAACAGAATATTGCAGTCTAGTGTTCCTTTTCTTCATACTGCAGAACTTCAACCATGATGCAAGAGCTACAAAATGTATGCATTTGAAATCAAGAATCATTTATGCAATGAATCAGTTTGCTGGGTCTGCTGTTTTGAGAGTAGTACATTCTGCACATAAAAGCAAGCACATACAATGCCTCCGAAAAGCGTAAATTTTTTTCTTTCAATTTTGAAGTTCTGACACTGATTTTTAGCTGAATTTTAACTTATGTTCCATTCTGACAAAATAATACGCTTTTATCTAAACTATTTTTCAAATTATTTGCACTCTCTCTAGTATGTTTTGTACCAGGGCTGCCCTTTATTTAACTCCATTCGAGAAACTTCCTTGTTCCCATCAATGCAAATCATCCCCAATTACCATTATTTTATAAAGACCAGTGAAGCACTAAACTGTTTAATATTGACTATTACCTGAGCTTTGATTCTCTGGAGCTCCCCCAGACTCAACATGGACTGAACTACCTGGCTGTGCTTCACTGATATAGGCTGCCCTAAAGCTGCCATACACTTTATAATTTTAGTGAAAACATTTGGTTGCTGTCATGTCCTCAACCTCCTTCGCCTTGTTGGAGTCGACATTCAGATAAACTCCTCTCCAAAATGACCACACAGACAAGAGGGCTTACGTTGACTCTTTACTGAAGCCAGTTGGAGTAGGGTAAAACTGAGAAATGAACATACAAACGTTCAGAAATAATATACAGTAGCAAACAATACAGCACTTAAAAGTACAATAAATTTGCTCCAGAGAAAATATTTAGCTCAAAGCTGTAAAAGTCCTTATAAACGAAATATTTCTCTTTACAAATGGCTAAATGATTCTTAGTCAACAAAATATGCATTACAAAATTAATACATACCAACAGTGCTTTCAAAGACCAACCGAATCGAAGTTACTGCGTTTCTTAGAGAAAACCATGCTTCGTATTCTCCTGCCTTGTCTGCGTTTTATGACATCATCAACGGCACTCTTAAATGTAGTACATAAATTCCGCCACTAGATGGCAACAACTGAGCACTTCTATAATATAAATCTGTGAAATGTCAACAAACTGACATGCAACAGTACAGTTGCACTGGATTTTGTTCGGGAGTACCTGGAGTAAAGTATGACGAATGTATATGAATGTCACAATTTTTCATATATTTATATTTAAAACATTTCGAGAAAAAAATGTATCATAGTCATTCCAATACATTTTGAAAAAAACGTATCATAATCATTCCAATAAAATTCATGAAGGTTTTGTGATTATGACAAAATATAAATGAGTCCTAGGGACTTTTCTTTCTTCTCCAGTGTTCATTGTAATGTGTACATTTTCTGAGAATACAATTCACCACTAAGGCAAATTTTCTTCATTATGGTTCATATGGTGGAGAGGTTTTTAGAAAAGATAAACATGTGCATCCTTGCACCCCAGCAAGCCTTCTTGAAATTTGCTCCGTTAGACAGATTAAATAAATAGAGAAATCTGTCAATGTGTTCTAAAGGGTTCAATTTCCTGCCACTGGCAGGATAAGAACATCAGGAACACAAAACTGAAAAATGTGAGAAGATTTTTGGGGCACTGCAATTAATTCAGACTCGGCACATCAATTTTCAAATAATAGAGAGGAAAAAGTCAAACAAAACAAATAGAGCATGGTAATTGTGATTTATCTTATAGTTTTCCTATTGAGTCACATACATCCACATTGTCTCTATTATTCGTTTTAAGGAGATTCAAGCTTTGATATGTATGTTTGCAAACACAAGTTGCTTGTGTTTGCAAAACAAGCAACTGAATATTCAACAAAAAACATGACATTTATGGGTTGTATTGCTTAAAATACTAAGCACACACATCCTGCCATGAGATGATGTTGCCAATGGAGTGTCATCTTACAGATCACTAAGGTGGCTCATGACTGTAAGATGCTATTTTGTGAGGCTACAGCCCTTTGCTGTGATGAGTTTATCTCTGCGGAGGTATTTGCTATATAACATTGTCAATTTATGTATTTTAAGTATTTTTATGATTTATGAAGATAAAAAAACATATAATTTTATTTGACTAGATATTATTTCCTGAAGCATATGTATTACTCTAAAAGAAACAAAAAAATAGGGCACTTACTTTCGCTCTCATTTTCGTTTACACCAGTTTTTTCTTCTAAAATATTACAAATTATGACTGATCCAACCTGAAGAACTCCAAGTCATGTTCCACTGGTGGATGTTATTTATTAGTCATATAACCACAATATGCTATTTTTAAACAGTAGAAAATTACTTGAAATAATTAGATGCAAAATGTCACTCCAATGGAAATGAATGGACACATGAAACTTATGAAACTTATGAAAGTATGAAACTTCCTGTATCAGCAGTTCCTTTTCTACTAGAAAAACTTGGGTAGGGTAGAAAAAGGACAGTAGCGTCTTACGTTTTGCTCTTTTTTGCTGTCGCTTTTATTCTAAAATCTAAAATAAATGTTACACTTTAAGGTATTTTAGCTAAGTGAGTGATACAACATTTTATTTCACTTTTAATGTAGTCTTCAGATTAAATTCCAAAACAGTCAATTCTACTTACATAATTTTTTTAAACTTTAAAGCTTAATAAATTATCAAGTGACTTTCTTCCTTCTATTTGTTATTATTAAGCTCAAATTGAAACTTCTGCCTCCACTGGTGTTGTTTATTTACAACACTAATGGAGACAGACTAAAGTGACAGACTGGTCACTTCTTATAAGTATTTTCTTTTTATATTTAAATATAAGACTTGCAATCTGTGACCAAAAGCAACTTCGTAAAAGTGCTTGCTATATCAGCTACAGTACTTGAGCCCCTGAAACTTTCAAATTACATCTGTTGTTTTGCTTTTTTGATGATTTTATTGTATTGAACAATCCAACAATTACATTGACTCCCACTCTAGTTCTAGTACCCAAATGTTTTTTTCATCCCAAACCAGGTGTAACTGTTTGGTAGAGAAGGAAGTTTATCTCTCGAGTTTAGACACATTTTTACATCTGAATGATTCATTAGTCAGAGTTAATTGGCAAGCAAACAAAGTGAAAATTCAAGGTAATGGACTGTAAATGTCTGGACAAAATTGTGAAAAGGATCTAATGGATTAAGGAAAACATTGAAAGAGTTCAGAAAGCATTTCAAAATATTAATAACTTATATAGTGTTTGCAAAAACGCTTTAGCTATGTTGAACAAGTAGACCGATACCTCTACTTGTTGCAATATGTTACGCACATTAATAAATATTATAATTAATTCAAACTCGTTTGTTCTGCTTCCCTTGCACTTCTGTGCTACAATCTGGTCAGCTTTCATGTAGCACAAAGTATGCCATAATGTGAAGTCATGCAGCTGAAGTACAGAGACCTGTTGAGGAAAGCTCTTACAAGGAAAGACGAGATTGAAATCCTAAATGTTTCACCTTCAATCTGTCACCTAAAATATTGTCTCCAAAACCAACACAACTACTACAGACATTAGTCACAAAGTTGTTGGATACCTGCCACATCAACACTTTAATTCAGCGCACTGAATGTTTAATTCAGCCAATTTATCACACTGTAAAGGCCAGCAGTTTTCAAGATATTTTTAAATGATTTATTTGCAAGGTTATAGGAAAAGCATGTTAATCAATATGTACAACAATTTAAAGTTTTTCATTCGACAATGTTAAATTATGTCTGTAATTTCAGAGACATATTTTTACAAACATTGCCTCAAGCCCACTCTAAGGGAAATGTAAGGAAGAAATTGGTACCTTAAGCCTCTCACATTAGTGGTTGTATTTATTTATTTTCTATCTTGGTTTCATAGCCAAATTAGATAAAATTATGGGACTTCTGAATTTGCCACTTTTATTGCATGGATCATTGGATAGTTGGCTGTATTTGGTCTTATTTAAACAAATATTATGCAATTATTTTACATTTAATTGCAGGTTTTTAGTCCCAGTGCCCGATAACCAAGTAGACAGTGATGAATCTTTAAATCTACATTTTGTACTTGCAGATACACGAACATGCACACATATACATTAATCTGCAGAGTTGCCCTGAACCAGCTAAAAGTCACGCTGTGTTTGTCATGTTAAAGCCTCCCTTAGGAATCAGTAATTCCCTGCCTCATTAGGTAAGGAGAGAGTGGTGTAACAGGTTGCTTAAAGATTCTCAAGCTACTCCTTATTCAACATGCAAATTAAACCACTATTTCCTCCTCAACAAATTAACAGGCTTTTCAAAAGATAAATTGCCCTAGCTGTATTGTAATTTTGACTAAACAATCCAACATATTTCTGCTAAACCCCTCAGGGGGCAGAATTGCTGATGAATGCAAATGAATTTCTAAAATGTGAGAGTGTAAAGGTAGAAGTATGAGATTTTACAAACTGTGCCAGTCAAAAATAAGTTGTTTTATGTTTGGGTTTAGCAGGTTAGCAAGGCAGAAATGTTAATAGATCCAGAAAGATAGGTCATATTTGGACCTCATAGGATGATAAGTAGTCCTAAGCTCATTCAAATTCTGAACAGGGTTCAGGCTTGCAGGTCCTGTACATCACCGGTTTGCTGTTTTTGGCATTGTTGGATAAAATATCAGCAGAAGAAAATGTTGAAATAAAAATGTCTCCTACAGTGTATTAGATTTATCTTGCCACTCTCGACTGTGATCCAGTTCTTTGTTAAAGGTCACCTGAGATAGGTATGTCTCTTTTCCATTTTCATTCTGTGGTTATCTGTACTTTTTCTTGTATTTTATCTGCTGCTCTGTTTTGCTGTCTCTCTCCTAGTTCGTAACCTTTCCTTCTCTGTATATTCAGTCGTCTTTGTCAGTCCCATATAATTGAAATTATATATATATATATATATATATATATATATATATATATATATATATATATATAAAAATAAATTCCCTTGTCACCCTCCGCGGGTGGTCTTTCTCATCTTCTGAGCTCGGGTCCTCTACCAGAGGCCTGGGAGATTGAGGGTTCTGCGCAGTATCTTGGCTGTGCCTAGAACTGCACATTTCTGGACTGAGATGTCTGATATTGTTCCTGACTCCCCCGAGGGCCCCAATGACCACAGACAACAATGTGGTCTTCACCGTCCAGGACTTTTCCAGTTCCTCTCTGAGGCCCTGGTATTTCTCCAGTTTCTCGTGCTCCTTTTTCCTGATGTTTTAATGACTTGGTATTGCTACATCCACCACAAGCGGCAGGGTAGCTCAGCGGGTAAGTCACCTATCACCCGACTCTCCCACAGGAGACCCGGGTTTGAATCCAGGCTGAGGCAAAGACACAACTGTCAGTCAATTGAGCTATCCAATGTGGGTCCCTACGCAAGACCCTTCGCTCTACTTCCTACCTCATACCACGCTATGCCAGCTCAGATGCGGCCAAACAAGGTCTGCATCATGATAAAAAGTGGGCTACTGGAACAAGATGAAAATATATTTATATATATAATATATACGGTTGCTTTACACTCCTGTAAAGCTACTAATACATAAAAGTTACTAAAACTATGTAACCTTCTTGAATTGCACAAGAACAAAAACTTATTACTTATATTATTTAACATAAGTAATATATTACTTATATACTTGTTCAGAACCAGAATTGAAACAAACTTAAGTCACGAAATAATTCTGCAGACATGTTAAGGACTCAAGTTTTGTGAATAATCTTTATCTCATAAAAATTGTCCTGAAAATAAACTGGTGATTGTAGATTTTTTGAGTAAATAATTAATGTTGTTCATAAATCAAACAACCATTTTACAGACACCACATTTCTGACTGAGATCCACATTTTCTCTTGTTAAAGGGTGAATTTGATTTGTTAACTAGGGATGTTCATGGGCTGTGGATAATTAATAGTTTATGACACCATGTTCATATTTAATCCACCTTTCATAAAAATTACCACATATTTATCTTAAACTAAACTCTACATTAAGCTCTGCAATAAATCTTTTTTTTTTATTACAGAGGCTTTTTTTATTAAAACAAAATAAGCTTCCTCCAAATTCTTATTCCCAGTCTCTGTAGTCATGCTGTTTAGCATAACTTCAAACACATTTCCAGTTTTTCTAAAAGTCAATGCCATTATTTTCCCTCTGCAATGTGATGTTCTGTCTCTCATTCACTCACTACATCAAACCTCACTCTGTGGCTCTGTATTTACTCATTTACTAGTTAGCTTCAAATGTGTAGAATGTATTATATGCAGACTTACTGTGTTCTTGCAAAACATCTGATTTATAGGAGAACATAAACAGAAACATAAAAAACAAAGGCAAGCTTGTGCCCTGTGCAACTTAAAATATGTCCATTCTCCCCCTAGAGATTCTGTGTCTAGATATCATCTCAAGACGTAGTTTGTTCAGGGCTTCATATATCCTCTTTATGGGTGATATTGTTCTGAACTCTTTCACCTATGACCTCCATTTTTGACCTCCACTTAGAGGTTGTGGTTTTTCCCTCAGGGTAGGGGATCGATCTCTACCTTGAGAAAAGTATTCAAGTGTCTTTGTGTTGTTGTTGTTTTTTTTTGAAAGATTTTGGTCAAAACAAGTTGGGAATGGATAGACAAATTGCAGCCTTTAAAATTACAGCAGGGCCATCAAATTCTGAGTGAGGTAGTCACCAACATACAGGTCACCAACTTTCTGCAGAGCCAATAGCTGAAGACTCCTAAACTTTGTGTAACCTTCAGATTACCTCAAAAGCAGCATGTAAAGTTATTTTCATCACTGAACACTTTTATTCAAATGTTAAGTCTCTAAGTGTTGTGCAAAGTGTTGAATGCAGTGGTGTAAAGCTTTAAACCAGTGGAAAGGTGTTTTCTGGAGTGATGAATGGTCCAGTCTGGCTGTTGCCAGGAGAATGGCACTTGCCTGACTGCAATATGTCAAGTTTGAAGATTATTACAGGGCTGTGGGGCTATGTTTCTCTGGAATTGGCCTTGGCCTCTTAGTTACAGTGGAAGGAATGTTTTATAATTCTGCATTTTGGACATCACACGCTTAATTTTCCAACATCCTATGCAAAATGATCACATCCACAAATATTTTGTGGGAAAATAGTCAAGAATTAAAAATACAAACATACAAACACTCCCTAACCTTCCTAAGCCTTCTCAAAAGAACAGACACTTAAGCCTTAGCTTGTTGCCTATAACCAATGCATTTGGTAACATTTTCAAAGCTTTTATTAATGTCTAGGGAACACAAAGCATATTCTGGCTTTTTGGTTTTAGTCATAATAGTTCATGAATGGATGAAAAAGTGTATCAAACCAAGTCTTTTGTGCACTTTAAACAAGTCAGCTTACTTTCACAGGCACAAGCCTAGTTGCTGAGCATGCAGCAGTGAAAAGGGAAAAAAAATCCAATGGCAAAAACCCAGAGAGAGCAACAGAAAAAAGACTGACAAACTGACAGAAAGGGAATCTGGGGAGAATCATTAGACCCATGCAAAATTCAGCATGTTGTTTTGAACAGTGCCTTTCACTGGGCTTTAAGCTATGTAGTGTTGGTCTGTGTGGGTTCAACTGGCTAGTGGGTCAGCCATTGATCCAAAGATATAAGCTGATACTTTGGAACCAAGCCTTCAGGGCTACTAACACTGTGGGTGGATAAGCCTCAAGCTGCTCAGGGGGGCTCACAACTGTGTGTGTGTCAGTGTCTACCAATGGCTGTGATCCATTTGTATCTGCATACAGATTCATATGATCTCTTTAATTCCTTTTTTCTCCAGTCAGAGCAATGGTGGGTAAAATGACTAGAAGACAAAAGGGTATAAAAAAGGTTTAAAAATGATAGAAGAATAACCACTTTTAAAATTTTAATAAATTATATATTAATTATTACAAGAGAGAAAAAGCTATGAATAACATCTAAATGGTAATTGGCAACACGAGTCTAAAGCTCAAGAGACAAAACTCAAAAAAAAAAAAAAAAGATAGTTGGAGATTCTTTTAGTAAGTGAAATTAAGTTGGGTCTATTTATCCTCTGCTGTATTTTGTTAAATGAAGTCTGGCAGGTAATGGCTAAAATTGGAATAACTGACAAGACTTTCCAGCTATAAATTCAAGAATCTGATTAGTGATTGGCTGCCTGTTTCTAATGGATTTAAGATGCTCTCCTGCTGTTTTCTGTCTTGCCATGCTTGTTTGTGTGTAAAAATGCAAACTATTTAGTTCTAAACATGAGGAAACCAAATCCTGACATGTTGTCAAAGTATGTTTACTTAAGCATAATTCCCTCCTGCCCTGAGTGGTGCATGTGTGCATTAGGGCCAAGTGTAATTCATATTGTCTTCCGCAATTGAGACAGAGTACATTACTCTTGCAGTGATTGTCTTGTTTTATGATTCTCTTTTGTTGTTATTTATTTATTGCTCAACCAAATGGATATGTGGAGATTATATCTTAATTGTTTGGATGACTTCATTGGATCAGTGTTGCATCTTGCATCAGTGTAGCTGGGTTGCATTAATAAAATATAAACCTGTGTTTGAATGACCTTCAACCTGATAAATTATTTGTATGGATGGATGATTGTGAATACATGCGTATGTGTCTCTGTGTGCACAGTAGGTATTTAAGTGTGTGAAATAGGGATGTGTGTGTGTTATGTCACCTGGAATTGCAAAGATGCTACAACAGTGAGACAAGTAGAAACCTTGCAGCACCCACTGCCCAAGAGCAGGATTGTGCAGGTAGCCTCAGCTACCAGAGGCCATGGCAGCCACAGGCAGACAGACACCAGGCACCCCCACAGAGTAGCCATTCACCAGACACAAAGTAGGCTGGCAGCGAAGCACAGGTAAAGCAATCTCCAGGCCAGAGAGAGATGCAGGGTACTAAACCCCACTATTCAACTCTATTTCTACCTTCCTGGTTACCTCGATGGCCATGCGGTATGCCCCCGGCAACAGAACTGAAGAGCACTGAGAAGATACAGTCTTGGCAGGGATTAGAAATACACAGTAGCCTTGCTCATATTTTGAGGAATTGTGACTTATGATCAAGCCAAAAAACAAGTGATATATTATTTATAGGTGTCACATAGCTCCATTGCCTTATAGTAGACCAGTGGTTCTGAAACAAGTGCAAACTCTGTAAATTCCTTTTTGATGTTTATGTCAATTTGTATAATGAGAAAGGGTGTGACCTAAGGAGATCAGCCCCCTACACCAATGTGTACATAATTATTAGGCAGCTTCTTTTCTTTAGGGAAATTGGGCCAAAAAGAGAATTAACTGACTCTAAAACGTCAAAAACAAAAAACAACAACAACAAACAAACAAGGATTTCAGAGGAATGCAGCACTCTTGAAATTGTTAAAATATTGGGGCGTGATCACAGAACCACAGAATGTTTTGTTGCAAAAAGTCGCAAAAACGTCTTGAGAAAATATTACGCTAATTAGCTGTCAAAGATTTGAGAATCATCAAGGGTGAACCTACCAGGAACTCATTATCTTCCAGTTCTGTCTTATTCCATAACTGCAATCTACCTAGAGTACCTGGAAGTAGACAATGCTCAGAGCTCAGAAACATAGTAATGGTAGTATGAGTAGAACCATGCCATTAGAATCAGAAACCTATCTCAGTGAGAGTACAAAATGTTATATGTCTGTAATGAAGCATCTTGTCGCATACACCTCCAATTCATACCTAAAAAATGCATGTGAAGCAATTAAAGAGATGCCTGCTGGCCATTTCAATCTTAGTTAAGACAATAAGTTGCTCAGAATTTTATGACTGTCACCATGTCCTCTCTCCTTTCTATTTTTACATTTCGAATTGCTACGACTTATACAAGCAAGTGTTTCACTGTGTGCTCTCACAATAAATCAGTTAAAGCGACAAATTAGAGAAACAAATAATTGCTATGGGATCCTCTTATACACATTTAAAATCTAAATAATAGCATTTTGTGTCTTATCATTTTAAAGCCAGAACTAAATGTAAACAATACTTTTAATATTTTTATTTTACTTTGTTTTTAATCATTGTGGTTTCCGGGATATATTTCAGCTTTGTCATCTTAGTTGTGTACGAGCCTTAAACACAAATCCATTGTATAGGAGTTGAACTATATTGAACATTATTTTAGAGATAAACTTTCCAGCCTTAAAATATAATTTTACTGCATATATATATATACTTTTGAAACAAGATTATGGTACACATCCAGTTGATGTGTAAGCTCACACCATGATTACAAATCATTCATAGTTTGTCTGCCACTCTTTTATATGGTTTTCCACATTTCTTTCAATCAGTCCAAATTTTCTAACTTATAAAGTTGTGGATGACAATTACTGGAGGATATGTGCTTGTTTCATTTGAGTTTTCTCCATTCGTGTTATGTCTATGTGCCCCTTAAGGTCCCCTTTCTTTCTCCTTATCTTGCTTTTCGTGATAGACAAATTGACTCAAATACACAAAGCAAGTTGCTGACACAAACAAGCTGCATTTCCTTTTTTCTGATGTTATTCTTCTATTTGAGTAGCTGCTTACAAATTCATGAAAATCATGAAAGGCACCTCAGTGAATTTACAAGCCTACTCCTCATATAGATTAATTTTCCATGTCTATATTAAACTGATGGTTTATGCATCTCACTCTTAAAGGTCTGAGAGAAAGTTTTACACTGGAGGTACTGTCAGAATCCAATTGAAGAAGCCCAAGGCAGACTTTTTTTTTTTTTTGCATTCAAGGGTCAGAACTGATCAAGCCAGACTAAGTGTGTTTCATGTTTTAAATGGAATAGAGTGTAATGATTTGGGTGTCTTAGGTTGTAGTTTAATCAGTAATTCATATATATCTCTCTATATAGAGAGATATGTCTATATATCTATATATATATATAGACATATATATATAGATATATAGATATATAGAGGAGAGATGGAGAAATTTGACAGTGAAAAGAAGAACGGCAGCAGGTCAGTAAAGCAAGTACGACGGAGTTTTATGGCCAGGCTAAGAGATTTTTATTTTCAAATACAAGAATACAGTCATGATACTACGAGAACCAAGTTGTATTAGTAGAATAGTTTAAATATTGGCAGAATAAAGACTCAAAATTGATGGAAGAAAGTTGACAAATTAAAAAGCATTGATAGAGTGATATGTAACGTGACCAACTCAGTAGTCTGGTTCTTTCTATTAAATAAAAAGTGTTTTAAACAATCGTTTCAAAGTCCTGGGGCTGAAAATTAGCTTCTGATGTGCTAAAACATTTAGTATGTACTCATTTGTTAAACCAATAACAACTATTACCTTACAAGACCATCATATTCCGCAATTTAGCGCAGTATGATGAAAAGTTATGATAAAATTACGACTTTATTCTCGTCCAACTTTACTCGTATTTAAAACACAAATCAAAAAGTCAGAGCCTGGCCTCTACACTCCATCATAAGAAAGTACAGAACTGTAGCTTGCAGAAAAAGACGAAACCTATCTTTTTATTGTTAATGCAACATGTTATGCACTTTTCAGTTCTTCAAATATGGCAAGCTGAAATATAAGCAATATTGCTATAAATCTTTCCACAATAAATGTTGAAAACTATATACCTCATGAGAAAACTAAACTGAAGAAGCTGACAAGTAACCAATGCTTACAATTGTAAAACGTTTTACTGTATTAAATCTAAAAATGCACATCCCAGTGAATGATTTGCACATTTTCTCGTGGAAAAAAAAAAAAGATCTCTAGGGGGGACATGACAGAAAATAATTGAGAAACACTTCCCTATACCAAAAAACATATCTGAACTTCTTGTTTTCTTGGTAGATTTAAATGATTCTTTGATCACTTGCAAGTGTGAGTGAAAATAAACGTTTCAGATCTTATTGTGACTCCAGGTGAGGTGCACATTTTATTTACACAGATAGGCCAAAAAAAACCTCCTAAGAACAAGGCTAAAACATGGGACAAACATCTTTTCATGTTGTATCTCAGTCTACTAATGCAAGTATCCTACTAATTAATGTGTCAAAAAAAAATCATAGTCTTGTCTTAGCTATTTCCTTCCTGCTGGTTTTTGTCAAGGGCTTGAAAGAGATGTAGAGTGATGAGCAACAGGAAGCAAAAAAGGACTAAAACAATTGCTGACATGTTGCCCAGCTGAGGTGTCAGCATGCTTCTTATGTTTCTTTATTTTGCATGGTGACGGATTCTTTCAATCATAGCATGTCTTTTTTTAAAAAAAAACAAAAAAAAAACACATATGTTTTCTATTTTTTTGTAAGTGCTGCTGAGAACTAATTAACAAATTGGAGAGTACACATCAATGTTTATCACTCGAAATAGTTCCCCAAAAGTATGATTATTGGGTGAGTTTGACTTTATGATTAAATAATATCTGCTTAGTGCTGAACTGAGTAATGAGAATTTGTTCAGTTTTGACACTTTTAGGAAGCAAGCGGTTCCTCTCATTTTTTTTTTCCTATTTGTTGTACTTTTTCCAAAATATTTGTAGTTTTTTTTCTTCTTTTAATAAAAAATTTATAAATATTCGTGTGGGAGAAAACTAACATTTATTATGAAACTAAAATATGTAATCCCAGAGAAAAGGTATTAGGAAAATAAGTGGCAGCAGGAAAGTATAAAAAAAAATCCCTTCACATTAAATGTAGACGTAAATGTAGATATAGAAAATAGTTGACACCTGACAAAAACAGAAATAAAATACAATCCCTCACAAAATGAGTATTCTTTCAGCCATTCCACATTTGGTAATTCTACAACCACCAATTTCTGTTTGTTTATGAGGAGCTTTTTTGACAGACCGAAACCAATCAATGAATAATTGCACAATAGAAAGTTTCAAATGGTTATGCAACCATTGCAAATTCAACTGATACCTTTTTGAAGAAGAGATGACTTTACCAGCTTTTCACTTGTAGAGACTAAGCATTTTGTAGCAGGTCAGTTCAGGTCTAAATGATCAGTGGTCTCCCCTTTGCTGGCAAACAGCGTTTTACTGCTACTAGGGAGAACAGACCCAGCGTTGTCACTCCCCACAGCTTGACGCAGACAGACTGTGTTGTGGCTCAAGGAAGCTTTACACACCCACACACGCCCACATGCACCCAAACAGAGAGAACATCCCAAAGGGAATTCTTCTTATAAAGGGATCAGTGTAAACATCCGCCGGCAGTTAAGGTGTTGGTAGCCCTGTAAAGTGAGAGCAATGCTGAGGGCATGGTGCTGGTTGAAAAGAACTGCTAGAACTGCTAGTAGAGAAGAAAGTTAGTCAGTTGCAATGTTACCAAGCACCTTAGGAAAGCAAATTTAAAGCTATAAAGCTTTTGTCCAAATTGGTGATTGGGTCTTATTTTGTTAAATGTATAGAGATGGCTATATTTTTAATTTAGAAAATTGTGCTTAATTTGAGTGAGTTAGAACTGAGTAGAAATTGTGGAAAGAATGCCAGATAATAACTGGTATTGTGCTTGCTAAAAACAGAAATAAAATACTTCTTATAATGATGCTTTCTTTTTCCATGTATACAAAACACTTGGGAAATTTCTCTTTTTTATGCTGTTTTGGGGTCAGATGTTTGACTCAGGCTTCTGTTTATCCACCAGCAATTTTGGTAATATTCCACTGCTTGGTCAAGAGTCTTTTGGAAGATAAGAGAATTTATATGCATGTTCTGTGTGAGATCTTGCAATCTACCACTGATGATTCTGATAAATATTTGCAGAAAGGTATAGATAATGAAATTCATATTTTATAAGCCTCACAGTAAAACCACAGATTAGGTAAGGCCAACTCTGCAATGTTGTTAGGTCTCTGTTTGGCACGGGCCGGTTTCTGGTTTCAAAATAAATAAATATCTTCTTAACTTACAGGTTTAAAACCAACTGTATGGAAAAATAAGTAATTTATTTTGCCCTTCTTTGCTTGGAACGTTACATTTCTGGTCACCTGTCCTAAGTTGTTTTTCCCCATTTACCTAATAATAATAATAATAATAATAATAATAATAATAATAATAACAGGTGATTTTAAATATTCCCAAAGACATTACTGCTGGCAATCAACAACAAATATTTTGAGATAACATTATTATTACTGTATTAATTAAATGATTTTTTTTAGCAGCAAGGGGAATAATTGTTGCTAATCCATTGTCAGTAAAAAATAGTTGGTGTAATACATTTTTGTTTCAAATTTAAAATATGTTTTTACAATATTGTTGTAATATTTCTAATCAACAATATCTGATGACAGATATTGTTGTAACTGTAATCAGATATTTTGGGAGAACAGGAAATTACTCACGGCCATGTTTGATGCTTAATCAATGTGATGCAATTGATCTCTTTCAAGGCTAAACATTACTTGCATTTATGCTGCTAACTTCACTCTGTATTAATGTAACCACAGGATGAGAGTTCACAGGCTTAAAGAAAAGTAAGACACAACAAACTCAACTTCTAAAAGAAGTAGTCAAGCACACTGTCCAGCTATTACTTGTGTAGACACTGCCTTGTACAGAGGCAGTGGATACATGAATACATGAGTATCCAGTAGTCCATAACAAGTAAAACACTTATATATATATATATATAATATGTATATATATGTATATATTTTAATACATATATTAAAATATATGTATTGGAACTAATTCAAGTTAAGAATTCACCATTGAAATATCTGATTACAGTAGCTAAGTTCAAGTCGATACATTATAGAGATGAAAATGAGCATAATAGTATATGTGAGCAAATAAAACTGGCAAAGAAACAGCAGAGGCATGTAGGTGTAAAGAAGAATTACAAATGTAGAAGGAAATTATTATGAAATGAATATGTGGCAGTTGTATATTTTTTTGTACACCACAGTTGTAAAGGGTGTATGTATCATACATAAATTTTATTTTTGCACATATCAGTAGTAGCTACACCTTACTCTGTATATATATCTTGCTTGATATTTTATTCTTGTTTGATTGTCTTTGTTGTCTTCTGGACAATGAAATCCAAGAAACAAACCTAAGTTTATTGCCACCGTCATTTTCATTTATCTAAGATATTTGAGTCAGACTCCTGCAGAAAACCTTAAATAAAAAAAAAGACAAAATCATGTCTGCAAAATGAATAATTGTGGAAAAAGAAAGACAGAGAAGGAGAAAGATGGGGTTGCTGGAAATCTTGAACAGCTGTGGAAACAATCAGTTGTGAGATTTGTTTGTTTGATTCTCATCTCTCCTGACAATTACAGCGTGCCATGGAGTCATTTAAATTGCCGGAGAAAGTGGCAGCTTATTTACACAACAAAGTGGAAGAACACCTCTCACACTCGTAAGCACTGACAAGAGTACAGCGGCGAGAAAGTCACAGCACTCATACTATGGGCAAATATTTGTTTTGCAGAATTGAAATTTAACTTTGAAAGCAGCTGCGTAAAATTTTGTATCATATTCTTTGCAGTTTTTCGTTAAAGGTCAAAGTAAAGTAAGAGACCATGATGCGAGACTAGCATACTGCAAATTGCTGCAATTTGAATCAAAACTCAAATTGTGAATTTTATCTACCCATTGACTGAGAGAGACAGAGAGAGAGAGAGAGCAAGAGAAACATTCCATGTCTGCTGTCAGCTTGTGTGTAAAGCTTGGATTTTATTTAAATTACGTCCTAGCTTGAGATTCAGTAATGTCAGGCACGTCCTCTGAAATGAACACCATGAACAGTGCATGATGAAACTGTTTTGCAAGGATAATGTTGTCTTGCACGGTTGTTTACACAAAAAGATGTCATTAAGTTTATTTTAATGTCGTCTGGGAAGTGTGACATGTTTGTCCAAACAGTAATTCTTTCTACATAGTTTATTTTAGCTTTACTACCAGATTTCCATTTTTTAAGAAATGGAAAATCTTCTCTGAGGGGTTAAGCCAAAGTTGAACTTCTTTGAGGTAGTCAGTTTTTATTCCGGTAACACAATATTACTTTCTTTTCTCTAACTTTGAATTTGATCCACACTAGAGCACACTCGATGCTGGCTTTTAAGACTGCTTGAAAAGCCAAAGTTATTTTCCATACTAATGTTACTGTTGTTCAAGGCTGTGACAGTTAAAATAGGTCATAGCTGGCAAAGAACTATCGTTATTCTGGTGAAATATTTTTTTAAGAACAGTTGATGAGCTAGATTTTGTATAGTTACTAGGTTATGCTGTAAATTAAATAAATCAAAATCTGTTTTCTGCTATGTCAGCCAATGTTATTAGCACCAATGTTTGAGATGTATAAAAAGCCTTTAAAAATTTACATTTATCTCACTTCTGTCATACAAAAACCCCCACAAAGAAACTAAGTAAACAAATGTTGAAGTTTAAGTTTTTATCTTAATTGTATTGCCAATGTGCTTTGAACTAGTATGTAGGAGAGTCTATCAAAATCAAAGTAAGAAATGTATTGTTTCATAGAGTAACGTTCAAATCATTCCATACATTTTACTGTGAACTGCAATATATTTTATATAATCCACAGGGAAGGATCCACCATTATGCTTCTTTGTGCACAAGGATGCAGCAGTCTGCCACTGAAGAAGCTCTCCAGTTAAGCAACAGCTTCATTCATGGGAATGGAGACATTGTTATATTAACTACATTCTACTGTACTGAATCTAACTTTATTTTAGCAAGATTCCCTACAGTAATTTGCCATTTGAACTTCAGTTCTTGCATGAGTGTTGAATGAAGACTCTTAGCAGGCTTCATTTTATGAATAGGTGAAAATACTTAGTCAGGATTTCTTTGAAATTTCTAGTAATATAATGTTTACTTTTTTCTATAATGCAATTGTAAAACAATGCAATGTTTTACAATTACAATTCAATTTTTTATTTATTTATTTTTTTCTGTTTGTGTATCTACTTTACCTAAGAATTTAAAGACAAGTTTGGTAAAGATGTGATGAGGAAAAGACTTTTCTTCTTATCAACAAGAGTGCGAAACATGAACTTTAAAAAATCTGTTGTTGTTTGTACCAAAAGTAAAAAAGCATCATTTTGAAAAACCTTCTGAGAAACAATTTGATCCATAAATCCTTACATGATTTCAATTTAGATTATTTTGCTTACACTGCTGATACTGCTATCTGAAAACAAACCAAAAAAGGTATAAAAGAAGCGCTAAGAGAGATCACGTCTTCCTTTCTGTCCACACCTATTCACTCAACTACCATGACAATTTTAGCACAAACACAAATTTGCACTTGACAAACCTCATCAATAGCTTTTCCTTGTCTCCTATATGATGTGAAGTCTGCTGAGAGTAACTGTTCAAGTAAGCTCATTGGTCCAAATAATGAAGTTCATACTGATCTTATAAAATGGTTGACATGCCAGATCTGATTTGAATTGAGGTAAGAGCAATTTCACCTTCTATTACCCAATAGTATAAACTGCATTATATGCTTATTTTCTTCCCTGCAGAAAGAGTAACATGAAATCAGGATGGAATTTATTTATTTGTTGTAGTGTACTTTTTCTCTGACAAAGCCAATTATCTAATGTTTGCGAAATGTTCAATGTCACAATAATGTCAACTTTTAGTTGGGCAATGTAGGATTTGCATCATTTTTATTCTCACTTTTGCTACTCCTGCAATCAACTTGCCATCCTCCCGGAGCAACACAGAAATGTCACAATACTGCCAAATACAACAACACGCGACATTTAAACTCTCATAGTACTCTGAGTTCAGTACATAGCCAGCTATCTATTTCATCACATACAATGACTGCCCTCAACCTTGGTGAAGCTGGAAAACTTACTGTATCTATTTTTCAATTCCTGATAACCTGACCACACAATGGCAGCTTTAACACCTCTGTGAGTTTGGGAATAAGGTACAAGAAAGCAATTAGTCTCTTCTCAACTGCTTTAGCTCTTACTGTTGTTTATTCTGACCACGTCATTAGTCCATTAAGGTTTTTATTTGTATGTGTCAAACCTGGCATAGAAATGTGCTCATACAATTTATGATCTAATTAGAGGGTATAACGAATAGTCACCCATTTGTAAAGACTGTGATTAAAAAGCTTTAGCGTACATAAAGACTAATTGTTTAAGCAATGGTTTTAGATGAGTATAAGTTATATATATACAACAGTTATGGTTATTATGTTGTTACTCTATTTGATGCATGAATGTTTTAATTTTCTGAGAGTATATCAAATGAACTGACAATTATCAAGTAGGGGACACATTTTGCTCAGTTTTCTTTATGCTTATATACATACGCATAGATATATGCATACATATATGCAAACATTAATACATACAAAAAAGCACACTATAAAGAAGGGGGTAATCAGAAAAGCACTCAGACATATTTATGTTTGTTTTTTTTGTTTGTTTTATGCATATTTGCCAAAACCACCATTCAGTTTTGTGAAAATGCATGCAAAATATTTGGAAAAATATTTACAGGATTGGCTTTTGCATACAAAACATCCTTTTTAAACACTGACAAATATATATCCAGTACTGTGCATCAGATCAATTTCTATGTAAACAGAGCAGACAGGAAAGAGTCAGTTTCAAAAGGTGGAAAGAAGGAATATTAAAATCTTCTAAATCAGGTACATTTACCATGATATAAATTTCAAATTTCATGAAACCAATCTAAAAAGGTCTTAAATGCCAAGATGTTGTAGATTGCTACTTGTGTTAAAGCTCAAGAAAGTGCATTTATCAACCTGTCCAATGAGAAAAGTTGCTCTACGAACCAATTTATAAAGTTTGTGTCTAAATTGCCTTGCTGCTTACAGGAGTTTTCTTGCGGAAATTTTCTGTGTGAAAACAAAACAGATTGTGAAGCCTTTTGAGGTAAATGTGCAATTTAGAGCAATACAGAAACTGTACAAATTGTGACAAATTAATCACTAACAGCAGCGTCAGAGTTAATCTGTGTAACCCGTTCTACATCAGGTTTACCAACTTGCAATAATCTGCCCTGCTATATCCTGAGATTATACTGCTTGGCCTCTTCTGCATCCCTCCAAATATTGGATCAGTCCAGGATCATCCATCCAAACCCACAGAGCAAATGCAAAGTCTAATTTTTATCCCCTGGATCCAACCTTGTGTCAAGTAGGTTTTACTGGAAGCACTGACTGTGTGTGTTTGTATCCTTCATTTAACTGGCTAGGCTTCCTTTCAAATAGCAGCCATAGGGATCAGGCTTCTGTCTGATACAACATGACCTCATTCCTTCAACTGTAATCTACAGCACAGCAGCAGTAGTAGCTGGTTCCTGAAATCCAGCATTAAAGCAAATTGGAAATTGGAAGTTTTTGCCACCCTGATTGGCATGCATTCCTGCTAAACAAGAAAAATAAGAACGAAAAGCCATCATGACATAGTTTTCAAATGAGTTCTCATCTAAAGTCCTGTGCTTGATCCACAAATCCAGTGACTCAATTGAGGATTGAAATGTCCAACATGTCTGTGCACCAGACTAGTAATGTTCTTGAATTTTACATTTAGAATATTACATTGTAATGAGAGTCAAGCTGTGATGTAGCAGAGGTGACTCTCTTTATGCCGCATTGGATATTGCACCGTCACATCCCTTGGTGTCATCATTCCCTTGGCTTTGCTTTAAGTACACAAAGATCGCTGTAATATTCAAGCCAATATATAACCCATTTTTATTCAGACTTGCAGTAATTTTTTTTGCATTTGATATAAATTATGAAGATTTTGGCTCAAGTATATTTTGACCCTGAAAAAAAAAAGTTTGACATGCCAAATAAGACACTTGATCTTACGTAAGAATTTGTTAAACACTATTGGGGAACAAATTTTGTTTTTCCCCAATAACAAATAGATTTACATAGCGTCACAATATTTAAAGTTTTTAAAAGTGTAATGAAGAAATAAACAGCCAGTTCAGCTTTGTGTACATGGTTTGGTGACAATTAAAGCAACACAAGAATTGAGCAGAACACCTGGATTTATTTAACTTTACAGAGAGCAAGTAACTTATATAGATTTCAACACAGACTGTGGAACAATCAAGTTACATTTAGCTGCAAAAATTTAAGTTTCAGTCTCATTTGCCATGTTTGAGCTAGCACTGATGATTCCCAAAAAGCTTAGATACTGCTGAGCTGCTGTCACAGTGTTAATACTTTCCATCTTATTTGTTTTATCTTCATAGTCCATCCATAAAAATCACTAAATGCCACTTTCTGCAAAACTTTAAGATAATTCCATCATTTGCTAGTAGTGTGGTACTATATTTCTATCTGCTTGCAAAAACAAAAAATACATTTTCTTAATTCTTCCCGCTGGTGTTGACAGTGATGATGCAGTTGTTCAAGAAACATTTTAGGGATTTTAAAATAATCTTATTGGAACACATCTAATTGAATTGAATTTTTAGCAACTTGGCTCAAGGTGATTGCTAAGAATCTCTGTTAATGACATCTTGCCTTTCTATCCTCCCCTAGCCCTCTTTACAAAATGCTAGCATGTGTTTTATTGTTGCCAATTTTTTTCTGAAATCTGCTCATTGTTCTTATAATACAAACATTTTGCTGCAGCTGAGTAGAATACAAGCAACCACCTTGATTAAAACTAATAAACATAAATTCATCTATTTGTGCACATGATGCATATCTTCAGACACTGATGGTGAAACTGTGGGTGTCACTAAAGAGGCTCGTCTCCACTGATCTAGTGTCCAGTGGCAGGATGCCTTTCACCAATGAACATGATATTTGTATTCAACTAGCTGAAGCAAAGCTCAGATACAATTACATGTCCCTGGAAATCTAACCAATGAAGCTCTCCATGCACTGTTCTTAAGCTAATCTGAGTCCTGTAAGAAGGCTGAAGGTTTGTAATGTCTGACTCTTGAGAGAGTTGGTAACCTCTACAGTTTTGGCCTCGGGATCCGCTGGCACCACTGTGGGATTTTATATGCCCTTCATGGATAAGTGGCTGTTATCTCCAATCCCATCCACTTTGTTATATTAAACCAACATGTTGGCAATTTCACCACCATACTTTTTGAGCAGATGGCAGTCTGTCGTGGTAACATGATGAAATTCACTGGCCTCCTGAGAGCGACCATTATTTCTTACATTATTTTACAAATGTTTGTAGAAGCAGTCTGCATGCCCAGGTGGAGGATTTTATACAAGTTTGGCCATAGATTTATTTATTTATTAGATCCCCTGATTTCAATGTTTTAGACTGAATAATTCTTTGCACAGTATCTTGGCTTTTAAATAACTTTAAAGCCAAGTAAAGGTAATAATCATTTATTTATTGAAGGTACAGAGCTGACCGAGGTTTTGTTTTCTTTTTCAGGTGACTTGAAATGTATTAGTTTGAATAAAAATACATCAGTACCTTAAACATTTTTAAGACCTTAGAATTATCTTCTAGTTTGCTATTTCTTCGAAGGGAAATGAGGAAATTCTTAGAACTAAAGTTTAAATAAGATCAGCACATGTTACTAAACTTTATAAGATGAATGAGTTTTTGGGGGTTTTTTGGACACGATCAAAGGCTCAGTTTATGCAGCCATGTTAACAGAAATCTTTCTCTTAGGCTCTCCAGGATATGGGAGTTGCTCTTGACCTATCATGAATTTGTCAATGTCGTTAGATGACAAGTTACATCGCCCAACTTTCTTTCCCTTTGAAGTCAACTGTTCTCCCTCTGACATTTGCTTTATATCCCTTCTATTTTTTAAATGGTGCCAAGGATTTTCCAGTACTTGCATCTAGGCTCCACATGTCAGTCATTCTCCCTGCCAATGAGAAGATAAACAATGTGAGAGAGAAGTTTATTCTTACCGTAGATGAGACACTAAATTGTTCTTTTGAAGCATCAAACAATGCCTAGAATGCCTGAAACTATCAATAATTTTTATCTCCCAGTAGTTCCAAAGTAAATTGTCTAAGCATTTTGTTGTAAAGCACAGTGGTTTGTATGGCCACATGATTGTAATTGTGTCTCTTGTTTGGTGACAGTCAGCATCGACCAGATTTCAAAGAACTGAAATCAATCCACTTCAGGTATAACTAAGTAACACTTAGTAGAAATCCCTTTTATTACACCTGTCCCTTTTCAGAAGAACATTTAAACTCTTCTCAACTCTGATATTCTCAAAACAGACCCATCCCCTCTTTTGTCTTGATAACACAGATATTGATCTTTGCCAATGATGGATTCCCCCTCCCTCTTCTTTTTCCAAAGTGAAGTGAAGTTAGCATTTCAAAAGGTTAAAATTGAGAGCTAAGCCAATTTAACACAGCTTTACTGAACAGCCTCCAGATAAAATTAGAGGGTGTGCATTAACATTAAGGGAGGAGAGGTTGCAAAAACATTCAGTGCAGTTTTTTTTAATTATTCTTTTATTCTATTGTATGAACTCTGAGATATACGATTACACAGTGTCCAACTCAGTTGAACCAGTGTTTCACCAAGAGTTTTTCTCACAGCCCCACAGGGAGTGCACTTGTTTTTAAACTTCTCATAAGCACAGATGAAATAAAGCACTGAAATAAAAATAATTAAGTGATTTCTTCAATGGAAATTATGGCTTATTTTGAGGACATTTCTTGTCCACAGATCATTACTGGTGACTCCACAGGTTTTAATTTTGGCACTCCAAGTCCTTTAAAAAGAGTTAGTTTAGTTTATAAGACCATAATTTTTTCACCCATATTTTTTTATTTCCTTCTCCGGACTGAAACTTTTGTAAAGTTTCTTCCATCATTTCTAACATCCTTCCAAACTATGGCTTTGAATATGTTTCAAGTAGAACAGTGGGACTGTATTTCTGGATGCAGACTAGAAGCGATAAGATGGAAATATTTGCTGCATGTCCAACATATTTTATTGTGACTTACTCCTTCTTTGCTCTTTAAATAAAATAGGTTGTCAATAATTGGGATGAATAATGTTTTATTTAATATATATTTGATCAACTCCATACTTAGCCCAGCTTGTAAATTTGAACTGATCAAGAGCTGCAACAAACTTAGTTACTTGTAGGCACTTTAATTAAGATGTTTCAGTCAGTAGACCTTTAAATTACATGATGAAAGTTTACTCACTGAAGTAAGTTAAATTAAATGAAACAAATTAGCATGACTAATGGCGTGTAGGATATCTTGATTGCTTTTTATGAATAAATTAATGCATCTAGCATAGAACACCAATGGTGGATAGGTTAGTTGAAAGAGGGAGAAAAGCTAATTGTTTCAAAGGGGGAAGATAGACATTCAGATGGAGATAGGAGTTGAGATGTGCTGAAAGTGAGACAAAGGAGTGACACAAGGAGAGGCCCAGTACATTGTGTGCATAGAGATGAGCTTTGCCTGGCGAATCCTTCTTATCAGACAGTGTTAATCTTGTTTTGTGTTTGCAGCTTTGCTTCGCACCAGCACTCCTTACTAGCTCTGATAATGGCTGGAGCAGCATCAAATTCATTAATTGAATTAACTCCCTCTTTATCACCACATCTGCCGGTGGTTCACTCACCCCTAAAAACACTTTGCTGACCAGCTAATTGACTCAGGGCATCTCCTCGCCCGCCCGCCCTGCTTCACATTCCTAATTTACTGGTGCAGGTCCCAGCCGGGGTTCATGTGTCAGTGGCTACTATTTAATTTAATTTTCCCAAAGGTAATAGAGATGGTTTGTTTATGAATGAGGAGAGCAAAGAGAGGGAGAGAGAAGACCAGAAAACCTGTTTGTTATTCTCTACAGTTTCTGTGCTTATTTCATAACAGGATTTGGTCGCAGGTGTTTGTCAATTAAGGGCCTGCAAAACAAGCTCAGTGCAATTTGGCTTACTCTCCAGTTCAACAATTAAAGGGGGGAGGGTAGCCTATTTAAAATTATTTCAGAAATCATATATGTAGCCTCTGGTTAAAAAAACATGTACTTAATTGTTTTTAATTAAGTAAATTTTTTGTACTTTTGTACTTAACAAATGTTACAAATATTTAACATTTTTGCATATGTTAAATATTTTTTGCATTTAACATGTGCAAAAATATTTACAAGGTTGGTTTTAGATATATTAAAAATATAAGTGAGAAACTTGTATTATTGCTTATGTAAATTTTTTATCCCAGTGATTACATGTGAGGAGCGGTTACTGTTGTCAGTAACGTGAGAAATAATGAAGAAAGCAGAAAGCTGAAGGTTTTCTGGAGGTGACTTGTGTACTTTCATTTCTTGTTTGATCAGTTATTTTATTAGTTTAAATACTGTATTGAATCTCCTATCTGTGAAAGTAGTTTAGGTTGACGAGGGACCAGTGAACTCAGCAGAGTAGGAAAAAAATAAACAAAAAACAGGACACTGGGATGATGGGAAGAAGAAGGTAAAAGAACTCGGGAGAAGACAAGGAGGAAGCAAATGGAGACAACTGCTAATGCTTGCAGAGGTTGAAGTGGGAAAAGGAACTGGACTTTTTGGTGCATGATCTGCACAAGTAAACCTGCACATGGTGTGTAGGATACCTGCCAAAGTGTTTTGTAGTGAACAGCACGGAGGAAAACTTCGGCTGATCCAAAGTGGCAAGAGGAACGTGTCAACATGGCGACACTGGCTCCAGCACGAATGAGGAGTGCTTCTGCAACTCGTGTGGTGGAGTTGTGCTAAAAGAAGTTGGACTTGCAAAGCATCCTGGACGGAGAGGACGTAGGATGAGCGAGCAGGTCTGAGTTGGTTTTATTGTTTAAACTAGTAGGAGGAGAGGATTTTCGTAGCGACTTTGCACCCTAGCTTCATCAGGCCTGCAACGAAAACTTTAACCGGTAGCCTACCCAGCAGTGTTTGTGTGAGAGAGTATGGGCTCATGTGTGATATTGTGTTTAAGTTTAGAACTGTACATTTTCGGTAAAGGTGTGGAGTTCTGTTAGGGACAAAAGTTGAATTCTGGTTATAGTAAAACAACGGCTAAAAAGAAGGGTTTTTCATAAAAAAAACCTCCACAAAGATAAAGTGAGTGAAACATATGGGACTGAAAAGGAAAAGTGCCTTATCAGATTTATTTTATTTTGGGGAAACACTTAACATTGGGAATTAATGACATGTCTCCATATTTAGGTTTTTGATCATTTTGGGGTATTGTGTAGCCTCATTGGAGCTAAGGATTTATTTCTCCATGTTCTTATTAAAAGAAACTATTCAGTTAGCTGGTTGTCTGGAGTTATTTATGTTACATCAAAGGTGTGTATGGTAATTAGACGAGTAAGAATTGACTCAACATAGGTAAACCTGCATGGTATCTACCAGAACTTAAAGAGCCCAGATAGCCACTCCACCAGTGAGTTTAAGTTTTGTCCCAGTTATATATGTGTGGGCTTCTTTGTCTACATATATGTGTCTTTGTCATTCTTCTTTGTCATTGCCATTTCAATAAGAAACACTTGGGCTGATCCGTTATATGGTTCTATCAACACATTTTATACATTTTTGTTGAACACTGTGATATTTGGATTATGAGATCCTTGTTTGGATTATTCCATAATATAGCATCAAAAATAGATACATAGAAACTTTTTAAAGTTGTTTGCATGGTTAAGTTTTTAAATTTTCTATTTTCTTCTTAAATTGCAATATCTATTGTGTGTCTTAAATAAATATTGAATGTTTTCTGGTATTTGTCTTTTATTTCCCTGATGATTACTGATGCAATTGTAAGATGCGATGTCAATAGATTTAAGTAGTTTTGACTGTTTAAAAAGTGGATCTGGTTTGGTCCAAATATCTGGCTTTGTGAATAGTCCTTATAAGTGACTGCAGATAAGTTTTATGAAGTATCCTGATTTGTGTCGACTTATTTATTTACAGTACAGCTTCTTTATTTATTTAAATTTTTTATTAGATTCTGCAGGAAGTATTTATTTTAAAGCAATACTCCACAAGCTGATGTGAATTGCATAACTGAATGTAGCCCTTTCAACAGGGCATTTCTGCCATATTCTTTACATCACCAGATAATTTCATGGAGAGTTATATATTCACAGCTTGGAATTAAATTTTGTTATCAAGCCCTGCTAAAGTTTCTTATAACATTGTCCTTGGCTTACTGTCTGCAGTCCTTGGTAATTGTGCAGCATTGTTCTCTAACAAATCTCTCATATTTTGAATACCTCTATTTTATTTATAGATTAGAGGTATTTACAATAATAATAAAATGCATTACCACTATAAAAATAGGCTGTGTATAAGAGCATGCCACACTTTCCAGACATGTATTTGCAAAGATTCTGAAGGCCACCTCTCATTTTCCTTCCACCTCACAGGAATGTGCTGCTTTGTGTTTGTCTATCACATAAAATCATAATAAAGAGGTTTTAAGTGGATTCTTTGGCACAACAGTGCACTGTAAGTACATACTGTAAGTAGAATGCAATATAGTGAACAGATTTTCTCCTCTTGGGTCTTTGGTTATATTAATATTTTGTGTTTATTTTTTTTTAAATTAAATTTATTTGTATAGCTTTTCAAATTTGCTTGTCTTTGTTTTTTTGCCTATGAAAATATATTTAAATGTTAATTTCTATTAAATGTGAGGATTGGTGTGCTTATCTTTCAACCACATTTGCAAATCAGTAAACATCATTATTAAGATACCGTTTCACATTTTGTGTTTTTAACCACATTTTCATGTCCTTTAGATGAAAACATTGTGTTTTCTCTGTATTTTCAATGAAATTTTGCTCAGATGGATTTGATGTTTCTTCTGTTAACTTAAATATAATATCAACATAGAGAGCATGTTTTCCAAGAGTGATGCAGTAACTCTTGGAAAACATTTTTTTTAATTTTTTTATTCGAGCCACTTATCCAATAAAATCTTTTATCAAAATCTTCCCCTTCTTCAAATGTTTCCCCATCATCTGTCCCTTTTCATCCGCGTGATGGAATAGCTGTCTTATCTGATCCACTCTCTTGGTTTGTCTTTCTGCCCACACACCTCTAACTTCAAGCTATTCTTCCACCCTTGAGCTGACTATGAAGACCTTTACACTTTCTTTTCCCAAAAAAAGAAACAAACCAAGAAAGGATGTTTTCTCTGAGAAGCTCAAAAACAAACGGTTCATTTTATTCCCACCAATATGCTTACCTGATAAACACATCTGCATTTTCTTTGTCACTACACAGTCATCAATGCACCACACCTGAATAGAATAACTAGAATAATTAAGTCATTAGCAAGGCTCTGGAGAACTTATCTACACAAGGAGGAGGTAATTAAGCCATTTCATTCCAGTGTTTTGTACCTGTGGCACATCTAAAAACTGCAGGACACTGGCCCTTGAGGACTGGAGTTGGACACCTGTGTTTTAAAAGGATTAACTTTCTTTTGATCCCCTCTTTATTCAACATATTATGCTAATTTGAAAATGGATCATGAGTTGAAAATAGCAATTTGAGTGGACATTAGCAAACAATAATGCCTACTTCTACTGTGAAAATAGACACAGTATAGATGTGATACAGCATTTACTGTAGGGTAATGATCTGCATCTATCAACGTCTTTGCAAGTCTTGTTCAGCAGTTTTAGCAATTATTCACCGGATGGCAGTGCTAGATTATGTGCCTGTCACACAGCTGCCATATGAAACATCCTATAAATTTAAGGCTTGACAGCCAGGAATATTGGTGTGGATATCTACTGTGTCCACAGGATGACACATTGATCTCTCATAAGGTTGTCATTAACTTAACTTGTGGTTTTGCTTTTAATACATTGACATTTTTTTCCTAACGAAATGTTAGTTCAATTATTATTGTTATCCCCTTCCAGAGGAGATTTTTATTCCTTAAGTTTTTATTTAGCAAAGCAATCAAGTTGTTATTGACACACTATCAATTATACTGTTTTTAATCTATCAACTTTCAGACTGTATGACAATGTATAAGGACTTGCAAAGATTTCAAATATAAGTCACTGTCTGGAGAAATATTCTGATCAATCTGAATAATTGCTTCTTAACATTAGCAACCTGACTACGCTGCAGCTTTCCTGCTCCATACCAACCAAACACCTTTTTATTGGGATCAGCATTAAGTTTTTCAGCAGTGTGAGCCATTCAGTCTGTTTGTGAGATCAGCTCATTTGGGACACCTATCAGCTCCTACATACCACAGTGAACCTTAGACAATAATAACTCTGTTATTTGTTCATCTTTGTTCCTTTTTTGGGGAACTTTGGATCAAGCACTCCCTGACTGCTGCAGACCACCAAACAGGTACTTAACAGTCTTGGAGATTGTTTGACCCAATTGTCTTGCAATCACAATTTCCAAATGCACTCAAATCCTTATGCTTGCCAGTTTTCCCTGCTTCTGCCAAATGAACATTCAAGACAAATTGTTTACTTGCTTCCAAATAAATCTCCTCTCCCCTCTAGCAAATTCCATGATGAGGACATGATCAGTACATGTGGGTTCTCAGTCACTGCTCAAATCCATATCTGATTTTTACCATGGAGATGCATGTGGTTAAGTTGCCCTGCTTTTTAATTTTTTGTACCTCGGATTGATAAAGATTCTCCATGTCTTCCTGAACTTTAAATCTACATGTTGGCACTTGGGTCCCACAGTATCAATCTGTAACAAAGATTTGTTTTTGTGTCAGACATTGCCTTGGACTCTTGAAACCTAATATCACAGCCATGTTGCTCAAATTGCTCAACATAACAGACATCACTGCATTCCTCATTTTAAATATATCAATAAACTAACAACATTTCAACATTCATAAGGGAGCTCAGAATGAAGGGAGTGTTGTTTTTTCCTCTGCCAGTGTTGTTTCTAGAAGTCAATCAGGTATATAACGGGGGGTTTAAAATGGTCTTTTCTGTCTTCTGTAAAAACTAATTTTGCAGATAGAGGTTATCACAGAATTAATGAGGCAGCTTTATGTGCTGATGTATGTGAAAGTGAGCCTTCTTTCAAATTGCTTTCCCTTATTGTTGCCTCTTGTAACTCCAGCGATTGCCCCTCCTTACCAAAACTCACATTAACCAAACCAATCTCATTCATGACTTCTTGTTAGTTAGTTTAGACCCACTACTCAATATAGTGTGTCACATGCTAGAATGTTTATGTGATTCACTGCATGAGGGATAGGAAGGGAAAGACGGAGAACCCAATCATGCATTTCAAAACTGCTTCATTAAAACTCATTGTGGGTCAATTCATCTATGTATTTAAGTAACTGATTAAATGGAAATGTATTCTGAAATGCCAAGTATAATCACAAAACATCATCTACACTAGTGCCCTGTAATGAACTGGCGACCTATGGGGGAGGGGGGAGGTTGCCTCTTACACATTGACAGGTAGACACAGGCATTGGGAAAACAGGAATCTTTCTTTATGTAAATAATACATACTACTTTTCTTGCAGTAGAGCATGAAAAAAATAAATATGACACAGAAGCTGAAATTTAACTTATTGCTCCTGGTTAGCTAGGTTTAGCATTACAGCTACATTTTCCACACATCCCTGAAAATTGTTTTGTGTAGATCAGTACAAGATTTGTTTTGTCCTTTTCACAGTGTGTTATTGAATTTAGCAGGATTGTGTCCGCATTACCTTAGTTTTAAAGTAATGAGTTAACAGAAGACAATACTGAAATTGATTTTAAAACTCTATATAAAACAACATAATGAAATATGCTTGCTCTGTTTCTACTTAACAACACTAGCTATACAATGTTTGACAAGTGAAGATATTTTAGCCAATTCTTTTCTTTAGACCATCCTTAATAATTGTGCAGTTTTAATAATGTAAAATGTATTTCAATAATAATGCAACTGTGTCAAGTAAATTGCTTGTAAAAACGGATTTCAGAATTAATTCTGAAATTGGCAACAGTAATAGTTTTTGATATGGGTGGACCAAATAGGCTAGGAATGCCCTTAATCTGCAACAAGCCCTTCAAATCTTAAATATGAAACATAATACTTATTTGAGCCCATGGATTTGCTTATAGTAAACCACAGACAGCACATTAAAGCCATGGCTTTGGCATCAACAGGTGTCCTTCATTTTTCTACTAAAAATATAGCAAGTCTTTTGTTATAATGCCCTTGGTTACTTAAGATTAAAACATTTTGCAATCTTGGAACTCTACAAGCCAGTATTATTGTTTTTGATTTGTTTATTTTCTGGTCCTTTGATGAATAGGAAAAAAATGTAAACAGATATTGTAGTGCATTGTAATTTTTGCGGTGGCACCATTGAGTTATAATGCCAACAGCGTGCATCTCCTAAGTAAATCGAGGAAAAAGAACCCCTTTGTTTCATGTTCTTGCTACACTATTGTGGTATTTGCACAATGGTGCAGATACTATTGTGCAATTGAGGCTGGAAGACGGTCTTCCTGGTTCCCTGTTTGCCAGTTCGAATGTTGTCATATGATTGCAGTCATTTATGTGCTTTGAAAAAGGTGACAACCTGAAAACAGTAAGCATTGGTGTCCAGTTACCACACCAATGCCCTTTTGCTCTCATTCTAAGGAGCAGCAACCACAAGGACAGTTATTACTGTTGCAGAGATTGGATAAGATCAAAGGTGACTGGTTGAACTTAGACAAGGTAATGACTGTATTCCTCTAAGCACTGCCACATGGACTGTCATGTCATTATCTACCCTAGACAGCTTTTGTATTCATCTTTTTAAAGTATTTAGCAGATCCAAAATGAAGTAGACCCAATATTCATAATGGAGTTAGATGAAAAGTCTCTAAGCTTTTTTGTTCTGTGTTTTGGACCAGGTTTTGTTTTCTATCTTGCCCTCATATATTGGTTTGAATGTTTTAGAGTTTGAGGAAGTTGGGAAGGCAAAATAAAAAGTAATAGCAGCTCTTGTACTTTATGATAATTTAATGTGACAATAGAAGATAAGGAGAGCTATACCAGTAAACAGAAAAGGAAGCAGGTCATACTTTTTACAGCATTTGTATATCCGCCCACATACTGTGACCATGAATAATGGAAATGATAGCAGGATAAAAAAGGCTTGGGCAGGTGGTGCAGAAATTGAAGTGTTTTACAAATCCCAGGTGCAGGAAGACAATTACCTTTCTGCCATTACATTACTCTCAGGTTTAACATATAGTGAAGTATATACAAAATGTTTCTGACTACAAAATGATTCCTAATTGGTTTACGGTTGCTAATCCTGAATCCTATTTTACACAGCTAATGATTCATCTTTTTTTCTGTTATGTTTCATAACTGTTAATACAAAAAAATGGTTTATAGGCTTAGTCATGGTTCTCTTGTCATTAGGATCTACAGGAGGCATTTTTTCCACTTTCAGGGGCTGAGGTAAAACTATTGACCGTAATGCATCACAATCACTTTAAAGTTTACCCTCTACAAATGTGCGTGTGCTTCCTGCAGCCTTTTCTTTATTTATTCACTTGTCAATGTTACTCCTGGTAGAAATGGGTACTTCGGAATCTTTATTTTGAACATAAAGTTCGACGGTGACAGAGCTGAAAAACTAGACAAGACATTTTTATTTAAATTTAGAAAAAAATACTGAGAGAAGATCCAGACTTTTGACCTTTGCAGAAAACTCAGAGACATCCATACCTCCTGTCTGTTTTTGTATGTCTTGTAACAGGATGTTGGTGTCAATGAGGTTGGATTAGATCTGCCCTGTTGTATCTCTGCATCACCAAGTGAGGTAGTAATTACCCAGCAACCATCCAGACTATGGATAAAGCAGCTGGCTTTCTACCTTAACACTATGATGGCACCAGTATAGAAGAGTTGGGGCAAAACCACAGCATGATAACCATAAAACAATATCAAGATCTCCAACAAAAATGGAAGATAAACAACAAAATGTTATACATGACATTCTATAAGTGACTCTATTTCCAATGGTAATTTAAACCCTCACAGGACGTTTATGCAAAGTCTTCTCTTCAAAGCCATATGACAGAACTGTTTTTTAGGCTGCTGTTCAAATGTAACCTTTCACAAGTGGCTGCGAGCAGGAAATTTTCTTTTGGATTCAAGTTTTAATTATTCAAAAGTGTCACTCTAATTTTGGAGAGATGAGGCTCTTCAGGAGAGCTTGAAGAATACAGGACATGTGCTGGATTCCCGAAAGAGATACCAGCTTTCTTCTGTTAGCTTAAATGGGTATATTAGAAACATTTTATGGCCTTGCAATGGTCTAGCAGCATACAACATTGGCTAATGTATCAAAAACTTTAAAACCGTTTTGTGTAGATGTCTTACAGTGAGGAGTAGAGCGCTGGTTAAAAAAGAATAAAATACTGCCGATAACTTGTTTCTGATTACATTTTATGTAATAATCTGGCACACTGTCTTCTTTTTCATCAGTGAATACTTTGTGTGTTTCAGAGTCAAAATGAAGGATGGAGTGGTGTTCCTGGGAGCTCGAGCCAGTAACCCAGTTATGTGGACAGTCAGTCAGGATGTCAGAAGTGAGGGTCATAGGGTTGTTACACTGCACTGTCATAGGAAGGAGAACAGCTTCAATCAAAGGTACGTATGCCTCTCTTTCTTTGCTAGTTAAAAATGCTAATTATTATAAACAAGAGATGTTATTTGTTATACATTTGTCAGTAAGTAAGTGATTGCTTAAAAGCAAAGCAGGGCATGATTCAGCGTCTGAGAAATTATTTTTTTTGGCACTGCAAAGCACTCAGATTCTCAGCCAAATGTAGCCACCGAAATGTATTGTTCAACAAAGTGTCAGCTCTGCTTCGGCTTAATGGATACGGATAATGTGTTGAGTTTTCTCTATGTCAACAAATATTCTGAAATATGCAGCCTCTGGTAATTAGTTTTATACAAGTTCATAAAGATTTCAATGTTTATAAATGTAACTTAACCTGGAGGCCCTCAAGCAACCTGTAGCTGTATTTTGTTACAGGCAATTAAGAGCTATGGTTTAGTCTTACGCATTGCTGTGTTTTCACCTTTTTCCCTGAAAAATCATTATTTACCTTAAATAAATCTGAAATATCAACATTTTAAAAATTTATTTATTTATTGGACTGTGCAGCGCAAAGAATTATTTCCTTGCTATGAAAACCATGTCTTTGCTGCAGTTCTGTTGACGTTTTACAACCATAGTTTTTGGCAGCGTCTGATGTCATTTATTCTGTATGAACAAGACTTATCCAAATGCATCACATGATGCACCTTCTTATTTGAAATTTCCAGGAAATTTAATATTTTGTTACTTTTAAACTTTGAATTTAAAGCTGCAACGCTTTTTTGTGGTTGTATAGTTTTAAAAACGAATGCACTTGTGTTGCGTTTATTCCATCCATTTGAATATTCTCCCTATAATACAATAAAATACCAATGAATTTTCCTCTAGAGCAGCTGAATGTTATTGTGGGAAATCTTATTTATCCTTAAGATGTTTTAAAAGTTCAACAAGAAAACTTTTTTGTTTGTACCTGAAAGGGTACAAATGGAATGTATTTAAAAATACTTGTCTTCAAGTACACAAGTAATGGGTTATGTTACTGAAGGGTTGCAACAAGATGTTAAATTATTGATTAAAAGGTAACCATTACATACATAGAAACCATTGGGGATCTGTCAGGTAAATTCGCCTTAAATTCACTGACGCTTGGATCTTTCAGTGTCATTCAAATCATTTATATCAGGTTGTGCACATAGCTGTAAACGTTTGCGGAGGTGATTGATGATTACAAGTTTCCAACCATGAAAACAAAGTGTCACAGAATTTGACATTCTGCAAGGCCACGTAAACGACTTAAGTTGAAGAGAATAGCAGGACACAGGAAGTGACACACCCCAACTGGATTGTTATTTCCTCCTGCATGTCATGGTGATGACAGTGATGAATGACAAGTCATCTATTATTTACATGCATCTTTCTTGCTGTGCCACTGAGGAGAAGAAACACAGAATTATACAGAACTGTTTTAAATCAAGGTCATACTTGTAGACTGGTATTTTCCTTTGCAATTTTAACCTCACCAACAGACTATTTTGATGAGATGACGTCTGTGTTCACTCTGCGATATTTGTTTGTTTAGCCATTTGTTTCAAGTCCCTCAGTTTCCTGCAACTCCACATCAACTTCAAGTCAGTCAATCAGGACGGCTGCTACCAAATCTGTGATGTTTCCTGTAATCTCGAGTTGCCATCCTTTCTAGTTTTTGTTTTATTTATCCCAGCAAACAGTTTTTTTCTTTTTGTTTTTTGTATTTTTTCAATTACAGTTTTGATGCTTTATTTATCATTTATTTGCATCAGGCGACCTGGCTCTTTGCGCTTGGGTTTTTCACAAACACATATCACGAAAGTAAACCATTCATCTCAGTTTGCTGATTTTCGTTTAACTACAAGATTATGACAGGAGAATATTCAACAACATCGCATTTGCTCTTTTAGACCAACTCTTTACTGCGCTGTCATGTGGTGAGGTGTTTAGTTATTTTCCAGTCTTTGTAGTGATGTGCATATTAAATTATGATGTCCTTCAAATTTTAGAAGATAAACCATCAAACCCCACAAAATAACCAGCTTAAGCTAATGTGATCATTAATTGTGTTGCTGTAACAAAATATCCAGCTGATTAATTTGTAAAACAAGGGCTGCAGATTGATTTATTTGTGACTGAAGGATGGCCTTTCAGTCTTCCACAATCTATCATTGATAAACAGCCCATACTGCTGATCCATCAGCTAAAAGTAACTATTGTATATAATTTGACAGGACAGTCACCTGCATAATGGGACAGTGGTTTCTCTTTTTGGGCAACAAACAGCCTATTCCCATGTACATCACATTTTTTTTACAACAGCATGTCTGTTTGACTTGTTCCTGCAGAAAAACAGCTGCAGCATCAGTAATAGCTCTGCTCAATTAGGTGTCCCTCTGAGCAATTAAAGAAGCCCAGCATGCACATCGGCAGGACCTCCTTTAATAACACTGAAATCATGTATTGTACAAAATGGTTTATTTGCTCCATGCCACTTCCCTAACACGATAAAAAAAGAGTCCTTACCTTTTAACATACTGAATCCCAAAGCCTTAGAAATGACATTGTAAATACTTTTGAGGCTAAGGCCATTTACTTTCTATTTATCATTGGAACCATCCAAAGTCTGAGTCAGATATTGATTAACCCAACATCCTACCTAGTTACAGGGGGAGTTTGTAGTCCCTCAATTTCCTGCACCTTGTCTACTGAAACCCCCTTCCTAGCCAGTTTCCCAGCCTGTGCTGTGACACTTCTATAGTTGGTCTAGAACACCGTGGCATGCCTCTTCTTTAATTGGCAAAAATCAGCTTACACATGTCGAAGAGCTCTTTTAGAGTTTTTTAAACCAACAGTTAGATGAAAGTCAGAGGCAAAAAAGCCTGAAGCCCAAGTGTCATGTTTTACTTGATTCAGCCAAGACAGAAATATACCAATAAAAAGCAAAAAGAAAACGGGCAATGTTGTGACCCACGCTCCTTAAAAGCATTATGAAGTGCATTTTCTCTACCCTAAACGGAGTGCACAGCAGACAACGTGCATCTTCCATGCACAATATTTTTAGTTTTATATTCCTTGCTTGTTTATGTAGATTAATGCATCTTCCATGCACAACATTTTTAGTTTTTTATTCCTTGCTTGTTTATGTAGATTAAAATCTTCAAGGAAGGCACAAGAATGTACATAATTTGTTGTGACATGAATGATGCATGGATGGATTATTGAAAAAAAAAAAAATACACACACACATATATATATATATAAGAGAACGGTGCAGTTTGCAGTGGGCTGGTGCCATCTCCATCGATCATTGTCCTAGAGGCGGGGTAAGCCCTGCACAAAGTGCAAATTACAGGAGACCAATTAACCTTACGTGCATGTTTTTGGACTGGTAGGAAGCTGTAGTAACCAAAAAGAATCCACAAATTGGTTTGCAATGAATGCAAACTTGATCCAGAAAGACCTCTAAAAATAGAAAATGTCAAAGTTAGAAGTACAATTTAGACTTCTATTGTAAATGACGTTAGATTACATTTACATTTTTAGAGATAAAATAGCTAAATATTCTTATTTTAGAGCCATATGGCAGTTTGAAATACTGCATTCTTCTTTTTTCCTCTATTTTTCATTGCATAAAACCACTGATCTTTTTTTGTTGAAGCATATATTCCGATATCAACAACTCTTAAGCAAATTTTTTTGAGCAGGACCCAACCCTACCATAAACATTCAGGCACTTATTCAATTCACCAAATAAAAAAAAGTTTTTGATGTTGCTGTTTACATCTAGTTCACATTTTCTATTTTCAGATCTCAAATCTGGATGTTGCAGACAATTATCAAATATTTAAATTTAATAAGAACCATGAGAACACCGTACAAAATATTCTAGGCATCTGCTTGTACCCAACTAATATAGACTCACACAATATACTGCAGGCTTCAAGGAATAGGTTTCAGTTGCTCCTCTTCAGTTTCCCAGGAATTCCCCCCCTCAGACCCTCACCCATCACTTTGAACTGAATAACTAACAGAAAAATTGTTTTATATTCATCAAATGTATCAAATATTTAACAATTTTACCATCAATGTGAAGATAACACATCAAGAATGAGTTTAATAATGCTACCCTTACAGTCAAATACGATGATGCTCAGTTTTCTCAGGGGAGGTCTTTTATGTAAGACATTGAAGATCAGGCATAGAGGGATGAATAGATAGAAAAATATATCATAATCAGAGAAAATATTTTCCCTTGGGATTCCAGGCTGTGTTAAAGGTTTGTAGTTCAACAGAACATGAAGCAGACTGCCAAGTAAACATTGGCTTAAGGGAATATCAGTGAACTCCACTGACACTGAGCCCAATAGAACACTGGTGGAGAGACCTTAAACTTATGCTTTCTTTGCCAGATTGAAACGTTCTGGAAACCAGAATAAGGTAATCATGTTTTTTAATTAAAAATACTCATAGCTGCTATGATCATTGTCTTCACTCTGCATGGTTTGCATGGTCAGGGACGATGGATTGCAAGACTAGAGGGATTGACTTGAACATATGATGGAGAGTTGGGTAGGTCACTTTAACACAGGAAGTAATGATTTGGATTTGATTGTTTACAAATTCCATGCCAGATCTCAAATTACGCACAAATTTATTTTGTCAGTGTGAAGCTGAAAATTTTTTACCAGCAGTTGTCAAGTAATAAGTAGGTTCTACTAAATGTTATATGTTCTTCAAGTTTCTTTGAAAAGGGACTTCTTAAAAGTTCTCCCTCAGAGATGGTTGCATATATTATAAGGCCACTCATTTGACAAGACACTGGCAAAATAGTGTCTTAAATTCTTTATTTTATTAATGTGATTTTCTTATTGTTGTCACATCTCATGCTGTTGGTATGGACAACAACACTTCTCTACACTGAGGAGTGTAGAGAGTTTCTGATTGTATTGCACAATAAATGATGATCTTTTGATTTATAAAGATGTGGATATTTTCCCAAATAATGTGTCAACAGAAAAATGTAAGAGCTATGATTAGACTGGAGGGAGATTTTCATTTTTTTACATTACTGATTTTAAATTGAGATTTTAAAATTGGTCCAATAAATAATTTGTTTAAGGCGTTGGATGCAACAATCAAAAATGTTCCCTTTTATTGGAAGCAACCCAGTTAACATTATCTCCTTAAGTTGCTATGGTGATTGCAAAAGTCCTGATTTTAGCATAGGATAAATCAGCAATGGTTGTATAACAGTAAATGGAGAATATAAACAAATAAGTGCACACATCTTAACTATAGAATAGAAAGCGAATTACCAAGAAGTTTGTTTTCTGATAGGACATAACATGAGATTGTTTTCTGTTGTCAATTGAAATTCTCCATATTATTTAAACATACAAAAAATAATAAAATACTTATGCTCTTATCAATTACCATTGGAAGAGTATTTTTTCTGCCTTGGAACCCATCAAACTGTATAACTGCTCTTTGCAAAAAGTTATTATTATTTAAGTTTGGTGATGAACTCCAAGTCTTTCACACTGGAAAACCTGCTAGTCACCACTCTAATCCTTAGATTGTCAGTTGTGTTAAATTTGGGACTTGGTTTTAATAATTTTAGTATTTATTATTCCTTCCAGAAAGAAGAGAAATGGTGATAAAAGTAAAAACATAACTTTTTAACTGGGACATGAATAATTCTGGGTTTAAGTGTAGGCACATTGTTTATATATATATATATATATATATATATATATATATATATATATTCCCATTCATTATTTTGTAAATGCTTTTTGATAATATATGCTGATTTATTTTCTCTGTATGGTGCCTTCATTATGTGGAGACTACAATCAGTTCCTCTTAACTTCCTCTTTGATCTGTCCCCTTGTTTTATTTCCCTATTCCAAATATAAGAAAAGGCATAAGAAACGATCTGACCAAATGTGACATCTGTGCGTCAGCAGTCATTTTTGAGCAACACTGGTAAAAATATTATACAGGAGACCGTAGCTTTACTTTTCAGCGTACAATGGGTCATGACCCCATTAAATAAAGCAAGTGCTAAAAGTTTGGTGAAGAATACACAATGTTTCTCTTCTGCAGCTTCCTCTCTTTTTTTCAAAATTTGAGACACTCTTTAAATTAATGACCATAACCAGTTAACCAGTTTCTGGGTCACAGGCAGGAGACTGGGGAACACAAGAGTCGGAGAGGAACAGATTAAACCAAAGAGGAGAACCTTGTTTCCTACAAATTCTGCTGCATTTAATTGCAATGATAAAATCTAAATGGCTGATCTCTAGTAAGGGGAGAAACAGGGAAAGTGGCAACCTAAAGGAAAGGGTTAAGTTTGGAAACTTTTAGAACTTACCAAAAAAGCCAACAGGATAAGTGTATGCACTGTTTGAAAAGTTTCAAGGTGTGCATATTTTCACATAATCCACTGAGTAATGACTTTATGGCTTCTTTGATCCTTTACCGTTTCATCTTCTTTGTGTTGATGATATTTGGAGAGACACTCATTTTACAGTAATCATGGTTAAGAAATAAAGGACCTGGTCAGCTTTTGAGGGTTCAATTCAGTATGCTTCTTTTAACGATCTGTTATTTTCACAAGCATTTTCACGTCATTATGCATTTTTTTAATTGATGTTTTTCCTGCCTTTTAACAAGTCAACATTTGTATTATGCATAGCTTGGACTTCAAGAGGAATGATTCATTGGACTATATAGGTTTGTGGATTTTAAATGAAGTTGATACCAAATAATAATATTCAAATGATTAAAAAAAACTGGAGACACCTTTCTATCTAACACAATAAATGTCAAATATGCATAAGACCACAGTTTACCATTAACCCTTGCTGATTACTGGGAGAAGTTATTGAATCCATTACAACTCTGGTTCAATTTACTACTGACCTTTGGATGGCGCTATGATCCCATTATAGAGATTCTCCACCACAGTTCAATAGTTAATTCATCTGGGATTCTTATATGTTCCTTTATGTACCTCGCCAGGGGTCATGATCACTGGAGCATAGTCCTGAGATGGGACTCCAGACCTGCATAGTTTCAAATTTGAGACATAAAGTGGTTTTTCATTTTCCTCAGAAGTGTGGCCGTTCTTGTTGTGTGGGTTTATGACCAAGAGGGTTAGTTTGGTAGTTTTACAATTCACTGCCTCTCGGAAAGAAGGGGGTTACTCTATGGCCCATTCTAAAAAATGAAGTCTTCCTTAGATTTACTGAAGCAATAAATTTCTTTGAAAGAACAAGGTATTCTGTCTTTAGTCTTCTCCTGTAGTGTGCTAGAGTGTTGTTTTAGGATATTTAAGGGACAGCTAAATCAAAGAATTTCTACATGCATGTTCACCTGCTTTATAAAACTGGAGGTTTTGGACAATGAAATATACATTTTCATTTATACATGTATATTTCAGTTCATAAATTTGTTTTTGGGCCAAATAAAAATATCTTTGTTGCTAATTTAAAAGAAAGTTTTTATATTGGGTATGATTGAGATGTGAAATTGCTTTCACAGTGCATGTGTAAACATCAGATGTTTTTTTTTTTTTTTTATCTCTCAAAGATTAAAAAAGATGTGCATGCAACAAGCAAGTGCACCGTCTCCCACAAAAACCTGAAGAAAACAAACAAGTGAACAAAGAGAACCCTCCAGCAAATTTTCACCTTCAAAGTGTGAGGGATTGAGAAACATGCCACCGCAGCCAGTCTGCTGCTCCTGGAGATGACTCCTGCTGTGAGCATGTGGGTGTAAGGTTTACTCAACACTGACAAGGAAGTGTTGTATTACGTACACTAAGACATAAGCCTCTTAACCAAAGAACGCCAAGCATCCAAACCTTAAGTCTTGACTGATGAAGCAAGAAAACATTGGTGAATATTAACGTGTGCATTAGAGTTGGCATTTTATCATAAATATGTCTTTTGCAGGATTTGTAAAATATTTGGGGTTTGGATACACAATAAGTATTTATTACATAAAAAAGTACCCAGACTTCTGCCTTTTGTTTTCTGAATTTACTCAGTGTGCAGGCACTGGTTTGAAAATAGGTTAAAGATTTAGATTGTTTTCCGACAGTTAATTGAATCATGTTTTAGGCATCTGTGAAATCGAGGCTTGTCACTCTGTGTTTGCCCCAGCCATCTGCTGTGGGAGTGACATGAGCCACCGAGGGTCTTTTTCCATGAAACAAAGAAAACAAGTGAGTAGGGGTAGAAGAGTTGTTTTTGAATGAAATGATTAGCATACTCTGTTCCTAGGGAAGTGGAAAATCACAATTCTCATATAAATAGCTCATAAAGATTTGAGTTAGAAAAGATTGCTTTAGCAAATAATTATCTCTCTATGCAAGATTTCTTTCGAGGACTGTTATAAGAAACTCCTTGTTGACTTAAATTGTAGACCTTTGCTTCAGTATAATTCAATGTCAACTTAAACAAATCGTAACTGCAAGGATACTACGAAGTTACACTACTGTCTATATTAATGACAAAATAGCTGATTACAAAAACATGTTTTTCATTTTGATCTAGATTAATGCATAATCTTTTTAAAATTCAAATATGTAATTGGATCTATTCTAGTTGCTGTTCTTTCAGTTCCCTAGTATTTATAGAATGTTTCCTAATGAAAGGCTTCTTAGTGAGGGGGCAAGGGAAGCTAAAACATTCCTCTGTTTCATATCCACAAGACATCAAATGAAACTGTTAGTTTTAAAAAGACAAACAAAAAAAACTTGTATACCTTATAATCGATCATTATTAAAAGGGATGAGAAAACACTTTGCTTCTATTGAAGACAGAAAATGAACAGATTAAGCTACTACACAGCGCTCGACACCTAAGTAATGCAAGAATAGTCAACTTAAATTATACAGAAGATTTGAAACCCATTTTCCTTTTTTTCCTCTGTAGCAATCAAAGTGGTTTCAGCATTCTGAGTAGAGGTCAAGAGGCGGCTCAGGATGCCTTCCAGTCCAATGATAGCTCATTTATTGCAAACAATTTGTGTAAGGTTTTTTTCTTATATCCTTGATGACAGGCATCATTTAATTTACACACTGCTAAATGTAAAAGTCTGAGAAATGCCTTTAAGTACTCGACTAAACAGTAATTGCCAATAGATTATGGACAAATCCCAATTAGTGTTTAGTGTTATTAGAAGGTGTTTTCTAACCTTTTTGCTTCATATTTATATATAAGAGATTAGCCTTTCAGCTGTGCACTGCATTTATTTTGCTGAAAGCAATATAAAATGAATAAAACCAAACCATTTTAATGTAATTCTATACCTCATTTTCAAGCGTCATAGTACCTCAATTGACATTGGCAGGTGTTAGACATCATTTACTTTAAACTTTTTTGATGGTAATTTTAAATTAGACTCATCTTTCTATTTATTGTCTTTAAAAAAAAAACAGTATAGGACTTGGTATTTGTTCCTTTTCTGCCTGTTTTACTTGTAGCAGGTTGTGCCCCACAAATAATCTACATATTAAACCATAAACTAGATACACTGTTACACCTTTACTCAGTAGCTTTTCAAAATTTTCATCTCACCAAAGAATGGTAAAAGCTTGAATATTAAAGTATAAAAATATAAGAACACTTCTTACAAATGTTCAACAAGAGAATCCAATGAAGTTTTATATTAAAAATTTAAAGATCACTTTTGTTTTTAATATATTTTTTTCTGACCATTCTTCGACACTACAAGGTCAGGTCAGATTTTAAATGAATGTCTTTAATATAAAATCTGAATTACAATCTGCCCAATTTACTGAATGGGTATGTAACTATACAACCAGCTTTAGGACATGATGCTTGATTTATTTATTTGGCAATTAAGATTCTCCTGTTATTTTATTTTTATTTTTAACATATAAAGGTTTCACACAGAAAGCTAAAAATACTATAATCAATGTGCAATATTCCGGTCCAGATTTGACTTAGTGAGATCAATTATTTTAACATGGATATGTTTTGATCTGTGAAATTTAGTTGGAGTACCCAAGGATAATCCATACATGCATACAGTGCTAGCTCCACCACCATGTAGCTCAAGATGTAACTAGAGATTATAAAATGCAGTCCAAATTTACTAAAAACTGTTTGGTTCAACACCAATAGAAATCATCATTCGTTTGTTAGCTGCCAATGGTTGTAGAAAATTGCAACTAAGCTGTAAACTTTTGTCTTATCTGTCATTTTCTGTTTTCCATAGATCACCAGAAATTATACTAGAAAAACATTTTCAGATTGCAGTCTTCTTTAATCCAAGTCATCATTTTAGCTGATTAGTCTGTATTTATGAACAAAACACAGTCACAATCTTATAGAATAAGATGTTGAGCCTAAAACGCTCACTTTGATATCCAGGGCTTATAATAATAGCTTAACCTTACTTTTTAATGAGGTCACAAACTGACAGCAACCTAGATAGACAAGGAACATATTAGTTTTTTAATATTGCGAGAATGGCGCAATCACCCTCAGAAATGACTGCATGATGTGCACAAGAATTGACTTTGTTAGCAAACCTAAATGGGTTTATATTTGATTAAATCGTCAATGTTTTTCATATAAAACATACAATATGTATGTTGTGGAATTTCAGTCTGAAACCCTAATGAGCAGTTTTATCGGTTGTTCTTGTGATATGGAAATTATTGCTGGAGGCTTTGTACGGGTGACAATAATCTTCTCTCATCACTTCTCCTCTCCACCTCCATGACAGCTTCTGATTCTTTTTTTGCCCTTAATATAAAATGACAGATAATTATCACCTGACTTTGTTTGAATGACTACCGTCAAAGGTAAATCTGGTTAATTTGGAATTTTTTTAGTAAAGAGAAAAAGGGAAATTTTTCAGTGGATATAGTGAGTATATTCAATTTGTTACATTAAAGATCTTTATTAAAATTATGTGCATTAATGCAGTTTTGGTGTAATATATGCAAGAAATGACTTGAAAACAATGTTTTGCTCATTTTGTGGTAAGCCTATGATAATGAACATGTCTATAAGGACGTTTTGCTCCGTTTCATGAAGTCGTTAGGAGTTGGAGTCATTGACAGAACAATGATGAGTAAAGATTGAATGGGAAAGGAGTTCAATAATCAGTCCTTTCCAGTTCATTGGTAGAGGTCAGAGGGCCTTGTGCTTGTACTGAGCTTGGCTCACAGGCTGCATAAATGCATACAATCAATGGCCAGACCTAGCAGGAGCTTGTAGGACTGCATTTACAACTTGAGCTAAATCAAAGGTCCTGTCAGTGCAGTTTGATTCCAATGGAGGAACTCTCCACATGTCTCCAAGACCCATAGACTGTAATGGCCGTCCTGCTGTGACTATCTGTGCTTCTACATGTATACTTTGCATTTATGTAGATTTTATATCATCATTGGCACTACATCTTTCTTCAGAGAACCTAATAGAAATAATTTGTTTAGTTTTCTAATCTTTTCATCTAACAGTAGCTTTAACGGGGTCCCTTTAACTGCAGCAGGCAATGCAGAAAGATTAGAGGGTTTGTGTGTTTTGGAACGAGATGGAAAATTACATAGTCAGTGTCTGTCAGAAATTAGATGCAAATTTGCAGGTGCAAGTGTTTGAGTGTACAAAGTTCGTTTCCTGCATGTCCTTGAATATAATCTTTTTAAAGTCACTGTAGTTTAGATGATACATAGGGGAGATGAAGCAATTGCCTCTCTAGGTGGTCTAATTATATGAAAACTACAATTTTCATATTATTCCAGGTAAATGTAGCATACAATTGTAAATTAGAAACATTTATGTTCATCCTTAAATAATACAAACATTGTGTTCCTACATGCTTATATGTCTCTTTCTCTCGATGCTTGTTTATACCAAGCAGTCAAAGGTAGACATCTAGGTGCTTGATAAATGTGTCTATAATATTGATCACATGTAATTTAATTACATGAGTGGGACATGACTTCTACTGGGCTTCCCATTTCTTTAACATAAATGGTACGTGATTGAGATATACCCTAAGATTGATTATTAAGCCTTTAAAATAGTCAGTGATGGAAACCAACTGAACATAATGCAAATACATATTAAATTGGTAATGTCAATGAAGAATGTATTTATTTCATGAAGTAAAGTGTAAACAATATAGTTTTACAACACATGGAGTGATGTATCAAGTGCCATTTTTATTTATTTTGATAATTATGGTTCACAGTGAATAAATACACAAAATTTAGTCTATTTAAAAAAATCATAACAAGGGTTTTCAATATAGAAACTACATAAAAATACACTCAATACTTGCTAACACTCTACTCATTAGATGAATTATTAAGCAGTGTAGTATGTCATGTTGAGGTTTTACAGAAAGCCAGGTTGCTTTAAAGGTGTCCTCCACCACATCTGCATTGTTGGGTCGTCACTGTATTCTGGAAATTCTCCAAGGTTCAGGTCAGATGAGTTTACTGGCCAGTCAAGCATAGAGAGATATTGCAGTGATTTAAAAAGGGGCACTCGTACTTTTGGCAGTGTAGGAAGGTTCCAAGTCCTTCTTTAAAAGGTAATCAGCATCTCCATAAAACCTGCCAGTGCAACGGATGCTCTAAAATTTGTAGAGACCTGGCATGAGTCTGGACTTGATAAAACCCAGTCGACAAACAAGCAGATGACATGGAAAACTAAATCACTGTGAAAACCTTCATGAAACTTGAATCATGAGCTTCTACACTTGCTCTTCAGACTGTGGGTTCTTGATTTTGCAATTGAAATGTAATCTTTATTTCTATCTAAAAAGTGGAACTTAGGTGATTTATTAATTGATTATCATTTCCTTTAGGAACCTGTATTGCTTGTCTAAAAAAGTAATTAAAAATAATTTAGTTGCTTTAGTCATAAAGCCTTTTAATGCCATGTTTTCTGGTACAGTTTCCTTTGCCCTCTGCTTTCTCTTAAAGACCCCCGATCGTTGATGCTTTAATTGTTTTCAAATGTCAAGACAACTGATTGATTTGATTTCAATGTATACTACTAAGTACCGCTATGAAAAAACAAAAATGAAAGTCCCAACTTTTTTATTTAAAAATGATTTATTCTTTACAGTATCCAAAGAATTATTACAATTAGAATTCAAGTGAATAAAAAACACAAACCAATGCCACACTTTCATTATTAAACAAGCCAAAATGAAACATTGTGTGTGAAAGAACTCCTATCCTCTTGCTGCTTCCACATGATTTGAAATGTAAAGAAGGAGCCAGATACAGCTGGGAACAAAGCACTTAGAAAACTCCTCAGAACAAACACCTCTGTCCAAGCAGCTGACTTCATTTTTTTGTTAAATTAAGTTTCACATTTACTATATGCGAAATGTCGTATTTGAGGTAGAAATTTAAATAACATTAGGGATAAAATTATTCTCTGAAAATGGTGTCCTTTTTTATACCTTTAATTTAAGACTCCTATTCGATATGGAGGGTACGAATAGCCTTCCTGACCAATGAGGCATTACATAGTTCAAACAGTGAGCTTTGAACTGAGCCAATGATTTTGCTGGCCTAGCTGATAATGCAGGAAAGTTTTGATTTAATTGTTATAAAACTCAGGGTGCACAGTAGCACAGACCTAAACAATGTTGCCTTGAAGATGGTCCTGGGTTGAACTTTTCTATTATTCTCTAATATTCTCTAATATTCTGTCTTGCATAAAGTGGGTTCCCTCTGTGTACACCGACTTCCTCCCACAGTCCAAAAATATGACTGTGAGGTTATCTGATCTCTCTCTAAATTTTCATCTAAATCATAATGTTTTGTTTAAATTAGTAATAATATATTGTATAATTGTTTCTTTTGTTTCATAGTTTTGCTGCTTTCTATAATGTACAAGTTTGCATTGATTATGTGAATGACACATTTTTAAGGAGGCCAAAGCTCACCTAAAACAGTCCATAATTAGCTATTCAAATTAAACAAATGTAAACTGTTCTATGTTACAACAACAACTCAGACAAGTTACCCTTGCATTAGTTATCAGCACATTTGATTAAATCCAGGTAATATAGCCAATGAAGGCCTTTAATCATCATCCCTGGATGCTTACTCAAGGAGATTTCTGGAACAAACAAATTTATCAGGTATGTCATAGTGAAGAGTTCAGGGATATAACAGAATCCAGAGTAATTATATAATTCATACTTTGAGCTGCTGATAAGTAGATTAGTTGAGAAAAAAGGAGGTGGAAGATGGGGTATAAATCATTCCCCTAAAGCTATGAATGTTGTGGATAACTGTCAATTAGAAGAGCATCACTGAATGTTAATTAATCTTAGGTAATGCAATTCAAAAAGTAAAACTTATGTTACATATTTCAATGACAACTTCATTTAACTTGTTTTTTTCTTTATGTCCTATTAAGTATAGAAATATTCTTATATCCCTTCCCCCAAACTCCTTCACCAGCACTCCCCCCTCTTCCTCTCCTCTTAAAAGTGCTGTATTGTAGGGTATACCTAAGTTATCAGCTACCAAAGCCAGCAATGCTGGGGGTGTCTACAGTCAAGCTGGTGATTGGCCATGGAGCCTGGTAGTGTTTGATAAGGCAGGCATATTGGCCTTGGGACCCTGGGCTCAGAACCCTCTGATCCTCTTCATCTTCTAATAAATCATATGCTGAATCCCTGGCTCCTGTTTAATGCATTTGAGCTCTCTTTGAGGTACTACAAGAAGTCATCTGAGGATTTCCAGCACGAAGTCCCACACTAACAACTTAAACCTGCTTTACAGGGGAGAAGTTAATAGAACTCACCCTGAAGTTGAAAACTGTCTCTGAAACCCACCTCAAACAGTTTTTCCCTAGATTTCGGAGGCACATTTTTATGGGTGCATAGCTGCAATGTGGAAATGTGTGCATCTAACACAGATTACAGTAATTTCTGTTGGAATGAATAGATATTTAGATGAACGAGTAATAAAAAAAATATCTTTTTCTAAGTCTTGAAAACTTCAAGGCTTCAATTTGAAAAGATATTGTAAAGGTCATATTAGCTGGCAGATAAAAAGCTCCCCTACTATTTAAGGAAATGTATATCTTTAAAATTGTATGTATAAATTAATTACGTATGAACTGCTATTATGCATTCACTGAGAGAAAAAAAATCCATCCGCTTGAACTCTATCTCAATTAAATTAACACTTTTGAATTTATCTTTGCAAAATTGTTTTCTGTCCCATAACACATGAGCAAATCCTAAGAAAGGTAAATGTGTGACATTTCTGCCTCTCGTCCTTTCTAAGGATGTAAATGGCTCTGTTGACAAATAAATAGGCAAAAGAACAGAAGTAAATTTTAAAGTCACAGTAAGTCAGGCTGAGGTTGGTATTTTTATTAACCTTAGGTTAATAACACAATGTGTTTTTTCATTTGTTCACTGAAGGTCAACAATGTTAGACTTGCCGGGTCAGGCAGGCACGTCTAACATTTCACTTATTGTCACATTTATTGATAGGATAAAAGATAAACAAGAGATTTGTGCTGAGAAATTATGTCGTAAAAGTTTACAAAGAAACAAAATTTGATGAAATGCTCATCCTTTCATATTTCTGATTAACTCATGTTAAATCTTGTTAGATGGTTCTACAGTGTAAAAAAACCAACAACACTAAGTTTATAAAAAGAATTTGTTCACAATCTTAAGTATATCTCAGTGTGGAATCTCTGAAGCTTTTTCTGAGCTAGTTTATACATCAATACCATCATGCTGTGCCAAGTAATCACTCTGGATCCATGATGGAACCATACTTTGATAAGTTAGCTTGATGATATTGCTGTACATCACTACTAAAGGCAACCAGTGTCAGCAAAGTGCTGGTCTGTACCATGACTGTGAAATAATACAAGGTTGACGAGCTGGTGCTGACATTAAAGGAAATAAGTTGCTATACTGTCTTGCAAACTTTTTCACGCCCTTTCAACTGTGTACTCCCCAAAGAGCTCAGTAGGGGGCGGGTTATCGTTATTTTCGGTACACCTATTGTTCTAATTCAGCAAACATAATATTTGCAGTGTAAAAGCTTTATTGTTGCCAGTCACATTCTGCATATACTTTTCTCAACATTCATTAACAATCCTTTTGAAAGCACCAAGCTTCTGTTGAATGAGGTATAAATTTTTAATAAATATCTATCCCAAAAATATATATATATATATATATACATTTCTACTTTAAAATTATGCAAAATACTTTAGAAAGTAAAACATTTTGTGAACTTATGATGGGGAATGCTGGAACATTTCTTATGCTTTATCATCATTTGGCTACTGCTTAACTTATCTCTCCCTTAAGATGACAGTGACAGTCTTTGTAGTAGATTTCCATCTACTGATAGAAAGATGAAAGTGATATATTTTCTTGGAGCTTTCTTAACAGAATTTTAATTAAGCGTATCATCAGTGTAAAACAAGCTGTCTGCATTGAACCACACAGTCTATCATCACTCCATAGCGCGATCATCACAGTTAGGTTCAAATGCATCTTGTTTTGAAACCAAATGCACTTACTGAATTTTTCTGGGGGTGTAAAAGAGTGGAGACGATTGGCTTCAAGAGGGCAAACTTGATTTAATGGTAGATTTCCTTTGTTCTCACATTGTTATGGCACGTTGGGAGATGGAGTGACTCAAAACAAGAAAAGAAACGGAGAGAATATCTGAAGGCAGGAGGGGCTAGCCAAAGAAGCGAGTTGAAATGACAGAAGTACAAAAGAAACCTCAGCATGTGGAAAGACTTACTGTGATGATTCACAACATACAAAGCCTAAAATTGTGCACATCATGAGATTTAACAGTACCGAGTGACAACTGAGTGGCAAGTAATGAAAAGAACAACTTAATATAACTCTTGTCATCTTTGTGTGAGCTTGTAAGTAGTAAGAAAAAGATGAAGAGTTATTTGTGGTGAAGAGTTTAGACTCCAAGGGAAATATTAGCAAGTCTCACTAAGTTAATCCCTATTGTCCAGGGTAAGAGGATGAGTACCGTAGTCCTCTGCAGAATTATACTAACTTGACTAGAGCTCACAGAAATCAATGAGGGGATTGTGGTTTTTCCCATTTTCTCTTTATGTTGCATCAAATACACTGTCTTTCTCACAGTTTATAATCTGTTACTTGAGAGGAGATTAGTGGCAAACAGTAAAAATGTGATAATAGTAGGTAGTGTCATTAGGGCAGACATTGTGTGGTCTCTCTGACTTTGCAGTCAAGGAATTCCCAAACCTGTTGCTAGTAAGAAAGAATATTAAAGCTATTTTTACTTTCATAAAATATTTAATATCTTATCTGATACTAAAGATAACACTTGTGGCCAAATGGGAAACTATAAAGCTGTATTCTTCTGTAGGATTCGAAGTAAAAAAAAAGTTTTTCTTCTATGACAGAAGTTATTACAGGTATAATTATTACAGGTATATTAGTAGCAGAAATCTGTTGTATGAACCTTTCACAGCCTTATTATATTATGTACGCTGGCAGCATCTAGATAAATTCACAACCATTTTTCCTTGTGTTGTCCTAAGTCTTTCACCCTATGTCAGAGTCAAGTCTCAAATGACTAAAATTAACATTTTTTCACTGGATGTGAACCATGTAGACTGTCTGAAACAGAATTATTGTAGATTATAAATTCCAAAAAATATCCCGAGGCTAATTTCACGCTAAAACATCTAATGATTTTAATCATTATATTAATTTTAATTGTTTGCAAAGGAGAATATTTAATTGACTAAAAATTGTATTATGCATTTATGTAAAAAAAAAAAGAAAAAAAAAAAAGGAAATGTAAGTTAATTGGTTACTCTGAAGAATCTGGAAAAACACAGCCAACAAAAATTTATTTATTTGAAAGAAAAGCATCTAAGTTTTTTCATCATTATGATTTTAATGACCCAAAGTCATTTATTATAGAGGTCAGTTTAAATGAAATGGATATTTTGATATTACAAGCAAACATGAACAAGTTGTCATGAAGCATTAATAGTTTATGTTTTATGGATCTCCCTATTTGATAGGCCATCTGACAGGTTTTATGGACATGTAAGTGAGATCTGTGGCTTACTTGCTAAAAATTCTTGCTTGAGGTTAGCATCAACTAAAAACAGACAAACCTGGAAGCTTGACCTTCTTGCTGCTTATGTTCAAATATTACAGAAAATCCAGCCTTAGTGTGAATAGCATTGCCATAGCAATGAATACTTTATACACACTAAGGTAACTCAGAGGGTAAAATACTCATGTACTCAAATGATCTAGATGTAACAGCTTATTTTTACTGCCAGTTACATGAGTTTTAGACTTAAGTTAAATAGCTTGAGTCGGAGTCCAGTCTTGTGTTTCATGGCCAGAGTCATTGTTTTGGCAGCTTTTGAGTGCTTCCTTAAGCTGCTGACCTCAGTCCTTATCTCTTTTAACTACCTTACCTACTACTATGACCACCAGATAACCTTTGTGGTTAGATTGGACATTCACCTTTCATATACTAACATATTCATATAAACTCATTCCAAATAGGCGACACATGAAGACCTGGTAAAGCCCTCAGTTTTTTTTTTTGTTTTTTTTTTTCAAACCTGTCGGCAAATCAATTTCTCTGCTCTTCTCCACAAGTATGCTGTCACCTTTAGCTTTATAGATTATTTAGATTGAACATTACAGAATTTTTATGTAAAACCACTCTTGAAGAATTATTGGGAACTACTTTTCAAAATTGACAGCTCTAATGTAATATTTTTATATTTCTGTCTCTGTCATTTCCTGTTCCATCCTTGTAATAAATTTTGCAAACTCTAAGTTGTACGATTGGGTTGTGTGAAAAAGTATTGTTAATGGCAAATAGAAATTTCACTCTTTGCTTTTAAAGACCGTCTTAATTATTTGAGTAACTGGAATTGAAAGACAGATCTTCATACAAAAATAAATAAATTATATTAATAAAATCTAACAGCAGCATTGGAGGATACAAACTAACCTTACAGCCTAGGTATTGAGGTATTAGGTATTGAGAGATTTATGAGCTGCTGCAGGTAAAGCACTCTTTTTCATTTGAACCTCTGGATAGGCAGCTTTGACCATGGTGGTATAACTCCAGAGACCAGAGGCATTTTACACTTCAAATCATTTTCCTTAATTCATTCTATTACCTCCAACTTAAATCGAAATCGAAATCACACAGAGCAGAAATAAAATTAATCAGCCCAGAGTGTTCACATTTTACATAATTTAGGTTTTGTTGCATATAATGTGTGTAAGAATGTGTGTAAGAGAGAGTGTGTATATAATGTCTCTGTATAGACATTATATATACTATATGTCTATACATATATATAGTCCTATATGTATAGACATATAGAATTATGTCTATACATAATTCTCCAAATTATGTGTAGACATAATTTGGAGAAAAATCTTCCATAATGAAAGGAAGCTGGATAAAGGAAGTATATCTTCATATCACTTATTGTTTACCATAGATGATTTGTTTTTGATTAAGAAATACACAGATGTCAATTTGGATTGAGAAAAAACTATAAAAACATATTTTTGATATTTTATAAAAAATCTCACATACATAAAATTTACAAAAGTGAGGAAACCTGAGATTGTAAGCGACATCTGAGATGAAAGTTTTTACCTTTTTCTTGGTGAATTTAAATTTAATTTAATACACTCTCGCTTCTGGAAGATGATATCGATGGTATTAACAAAAAAAAAAAGATAATTCTGGACTTCTATTTTTAGACAACAGTGTTCCCAATGTGAATAAGAAACAACTTACAATATACTTTTGATTAACATTTAAAAAAACATTTCTCCTACAAAGCATTTTACAATTTTAAAAACTTGCCATTTCCTTTATTCTGATATGGTATTTTCTTGTGTTGTGTTTTAAGCTCTGATTGTCTTTTTGCTTTGTTTTTGTTTTTTTTGTGGCGATGTCACCGCTGTAGTTTGATTGGTTGATGCCTGGAGCCACATCTGTTTGATACAAGAAGCCCAAATCGTCTAATTTCACACACTGTTTGAGAAATATAACAAAAAATGTGGCAAGGAGAGGAGAAAAGAAAATAGACCAGAAGGCAATTGAGATGAGTTGAGAAAGGGAGTAGAGTGGCAGAAAGGACAGGAGGGGGGTAGGTAAAAGCAGGTCAGGGAAAGAATGGCTAACATTGGGTCAGTGACAGAAAAAAATTGTTATTCCAGAAAAATATTGAAAAAGCAGAAAGACTCAAACATAATTTGGAGGAGAACAGCAATATCTCTCAATTTTCTTTTTCAACATCTTCCACTGTCTCCTTTTGTACTTGACAGGCTCGCTCAGAAACAAACTAATCTGAACTGACAGAGACAGGGTTAGCGTCAAAGGTTTGATAGATCCAGAGGGAAATCTCCTTCATACATAAATTGGCTATTCTATGTTTCACCTGCCTCTTGACATGTTTTCATTTTGTGGCTTCTTTTATTATTCTGTGTCTCCTATTTCACTGTCCACCACTTCAGCAAATGTATCTATCTTAGATGAAACATTATGGACAGCTACTTGTTACTGAGAAACCAAGAGGTTAAAGAGCAGGTCTGCAAGAAGTAGCATATGTTTATTAATAGCAGCCACACTGTTGCGATGAAGTGTCCTCAGGAAGTAATTAACTGTGATTACTTGCACATTGTCGTGTGCTATTTTTTTGCTCTGTTTAATTTAATTGTGTACCTCATTTGTTTACCCTATCATTTTTTCATAAACTCCTCCCTGATTATCACCGCTTTACCGACCCAAAAAGAGCTACTGTGGAACCTCTTGGCTTAAAAACAAAGACTAAAACATTTCTTTGACGCCTTTTTTCTGAACGTCTGCATCATACTTCTGCTGTTCACCCGTAGGGTACACGAAGTGTCAAAAAGAAAGTCCTTCTATGTTTAATAAGTTCTCATTAGCATCATCGCTGAGAAGAGACTGATATAAGACCTGAAACAGTGAAACTCATTAGAGAAAAGCTTGAACTCCTGAGTAACACACACACATACACGCACACACAGACGCATTAAGATTTTTGCTACACTAGATCCTAATATATAAATCATAGTGCTTTAATGACCATCAACTACAGTTGGCTAAATGACCTCATTACACTCGGCCCTGCTGAACTGTTAGAGTAAGACTGACCTTTATAGTTGCCGTATTGTAAGAGGAAGATGGCGCTTCTGTTCAAGTCAGGTTTTATTCATTGGAAATATTACTAGATTTCCCTTGAGGTCTTTATACCAATTAGATTTCAAATGTGTGTCTATCTGGAGAGCCATTCAGACTGGATTACTGTGACTATGGTTCAGTTCTTACCCCTTATGTGCATTCTGTACACAGCCATTTCATCCCAACCTACTTCCACTACTTTTGTACCAGTAAATAAACCTTTTCATACACATTTAATTACATATTTGTATGAATCATTAAGATGAATATAAGGATGCTCAAATGTCATAATTTATTGTAAAATATATTTTTGAAGACCTAGGTCTGCTAATTGTGGTCCCCTGCCCTTTTCAGTCCAGTTGACTCTTACAAAACATGAAAGATTGTGATTCCCCAATCACACCAAATAACTTAGTGACCTCCTGGAGAGACTGTTTATCATTCTACTTATCACACACATTTTGCTTAACTTGTCTGAATAAATTATAGAAAATTACTTCAAATTGTTATTCGTCATAGCAAGCAGAAATTGCTTTAACAGCAGAATTTTGTCAACAAAATCGATGTCATTTTGCTACAAGTTTGTGGAAAAGAGAATAAATACATATAGACTTGAAATGCCCAATTGTTTCAGCTCGATTGGAATTAATTCTAATTTTTTATTATTTTACATCAGATTTTTCTCTTTTCCAATGGCACTAGAAACGGTGTCTTACTGGTTCTCAAATCCTCACATTTAAAAACTACAACATATTAGCTGAATATATGTGATTAATACATCCAACAGCCTCCACCAGCATTGTTAGGTATAGTAAAGTAGATATTGTTTAGCTGTAAAAAACAGTAACATGATAAAAATTACTTTGTTGGCAAAACTGTTAAAAGCATGGTTATCTGAACTTAAGTCACATCTAAAATCTTTGCAGAATTTTTGGTGTATTTCTTGTATGGTTTTCAGAAACTTTTTGTAGGAAGATAGATTTTACTTCCTCTCTTTGTCCAGGTAAATTATTATTAAGCATATATTGGATATTGTGATTTTATGACCAGGTAAAATTAGCGGCAAAGAAAATGTGCTGGAAAACTAGCCTAGGTTTATGAAATAAATTTGAAGGACCTGCAGCAAATCCAGACGACAGCTGATCAAAGCCTCTTTTAAAGATCACACAAAATGTCTTGAAAGGGCTGTGCAAATGAAGAAATGCACAAGTTGTGAATTTGTTTATACCATATAATTCCCATCTTCTATGACTTCTTTAGCTGAAGCCTGTCAGGCCATCGGGAAGTCACACCAACTCACTAGGTGTTGCCAAAGGTAGCACATATGAGTACATGATTGCATTTACTACCTGACTCCTTTTTCAAATAGAGAATGTATACATTTTGTTTGTGTAAGTAAGATTTCACAGAGTAAAGCCTTATTTGTTGTTTAAGAAATATGTTTGGAATAAAACCATGTTTCTTCCATCTTTGAAGAAAAATATCTTCTGAGGTTCATTTAACACCTGCAACACAAAAGCATGTCCAAAAGAAAGAGGCTCTCTGTTTTCATTTGCTGACTACAAAGTCTTCCTGATGAGTTTTTCCAGACAGTTCTCGCAAACAGCTTGAGGGGTGGTTGCTAAATAAAGTGACAGAATGTCAAACTCTGCATTCTACATTTTTCCACCTGTATTTCAGTTTGAAAAAGAACATGTGGCTAATTCAGGCAACATCAACACAGGAGGTACCTCTTTATGCCTGAACAGATGGGCAGCAGGATTTGCTCATCCGGCCTGTCATCACACCTCCTTTTTGTTTGAATGACTGCTGGTCTCACGTGTCAGGATTCAATTATGGCCAAGACAGCTGTGTCTACTGCGTGTCCACACAATTTCTCCATCTGCTTATGTTTTATTTTCTCTTGCCAGCAGGTTGAGCTCATCTTTCTTGAAATGCTTCTCCTCACAGGTGTCCTGGTCCACTTTTGCTCAAATATGGCGTGTAAACACATAGGGCACTGGGCACAATGGGTCACAAATACAAACATCCAGTTCAAAGCACATCAAACAAGAAAAAAAACAATTTAATTTGTAGACGAATCTGCTCTAGAAATGATTCCTCACAAAAGATCTAATTGTTTTAAAGCAATAGATTCCAGCCATTCTCTTACACCTTTGTCCCTAGTGGGGCCAGGAGGGATGTTGGCGCCCATCTCCAGCGAGAGATTTAGGGCGAGAGGCGAGGTACACCCTGGACAGGTCAACTGTCCATCGCAGATTCCATTTATTTAATTTATCCCTTTAAAAAGTGTTCAAGTTCCTTGTACCTGTTCATCTGTGGTCATATTACAACATGTTTCTTTTATCTTTTTATTAGGTCCAGACCAACAGAAAGTGAATTGAAAGGGCACATGTTTTTTAACAATATAGTAGAAGAAAGTATCTTGTGCATCTGAGAGCATCTGCATTCACTGTTTTTAAGGAGAAAGGTGTCCCAGTTTTCTGTGAGCAGTAAGGTGAAAGCTACAGAACATGACCGTGTAGCCCTTTAAAAGGAGTACACTTATAAACACAAAGGTAGGAGCGGCACTTGCAAATCCCCTGAAAAATGTAAATATTTAACACATTATTAATGGCATGATGACAGTTCGAAATGTCTAATTTAAAGTGTTCTGATGACTTTTGCTAGATCAACTTTGTGTTTGTATGATATTGAACATTTAAATACCATTAAGACAAATGTATTTTTCTCCAGGGTGCATTGAGCATCCCATGTTTGTTCCTCTTCAACAATAATAAAAGTTACTGCAGAAGAATTAATACATGCTAAAACAACACATGCATTTTTGAGAACTGATCATGCTTTTTGTTCCATTCATCAGTGAATTAATTTAGCCATTTTCAGAAATAAGTGCCAAGAAATACTTATATAAATAACCAATCAAATTTGAATTTAGTCTATGACCTCACATGACACTCTTTCCCACATCTTTGCTGTGTGCTTTACATGACTTGTGTCAAACCTTTTTATTCTACTTTTTGCAGCTGTCTTTCAATGACGTCTTTCTTGTTGTGACTCATCCATAACAGTCAGGTTTTTAAGTACATGACCAACAGTGTCCACATATTGTCCTCAAAATATGTGTAGCTCTTCCAGCGTTACAGTTGACATTTTCGCTTATTCTGTGATTAATGTTTCCTTCCTTAGGCTGCCATTTTAAGTGAACGACCATGCCTTGGTAGGTTTGCAGTTCCATTCTCTTGTCATTTTAAGTCGATAGATTGAGCAGTTTTCTGTGAGCTGTTCAAAGCCTGGGATATTGCTTTATAACCTGACTCTGTTTCAGATCTTTTCACAACAGAATCTCTGACTTGTGTGCTGATCTCTTTGGTCTTCAAGAAGTTGATTCTTCTCTAATGTACCCCAACAACTTCTGAATCCCTCAGCTGTATTTGCACAGATTAGTGCACAGGTGATCCCTAATTACTATTTAGATGGCTTCTCAAGGGAACTGCTTGGACCGTATTTTACTTGTGGACATCAGATTAAATGAGGGTGAACACAAATGCACATAACAATTTTTGGATTTTTTTTATGCGTTCTCTTTTTTTGTTTTTGTTTTTATTTTCATTGGTCTGTTACAGAAATCATAGCTAAATACATTCACAAAGTACTGTAAGCATGCCAGTAAACAAAGACTCACACAAACATTCGCTCTCTATCTCTTGGTGATTATTTACTGCCATTTCACTTTTTTGAAACAGATTCATGCCTTTGATGTATTGTTATCAGTTCTAACCAAATCACTGTAGAGCATGAACAGAGCCCTCCTTGGGATTCCATGATAGATGGCAAACTTTTTTTTTTCTTATGCTGTCTTTCTGACATCCAGATATCCACAGAAGTGTTAACAGTGAAAAGAGAAAGTAGAAAAAAAACAAAAAACAATCAATTCCTGGTTAACTGGGTTGATGTGCTACTTAACTCCACTTTTTATTTTTGTGTTTTTGAAAAAAGGAATTTCATTTGTCTTTTTTTTTCCTGTGCTGCTGCTTTTCACCCAGAGTCCCTTTTGTTGTGACAAAGGTGTTTGAAATGTATCCTAAAAAATTGAAAGCATGAGTATTTTTCTTTTGAGCTGATTCTTTTACCTTTGTCTGTTTGTGATTTCCTACAAATAGACGTAGCTTAAAAGTCTTTTCAAATTGTCATAACTGATTTTCCACCTCATTTCACCCCGAACACCTGTTACTATTTGCCTGTTTTTGAGAGTGCAGACACTCATGTAATCCTCAGACATTTTGCTTTTTCTATCAGTTTCTGTTTCCACTTACTTTTATCAACTGCCTCTCTGGCCACTTTCCTGCTGTTATCCCAATCAACTCATTAAGAAGTAACAAAGGTCATAATCATAAGAAAGTGTGTGAAATAGTTTCTTAATTGCTCATAAAACAGGGCAAACATAGCAGTTATTTTTTTTAATGAGACTTAAAGAAGCAGTCTGACCTCTCCGGCCGATGTGCTTCAAGCATTCATCATCCCCGCCTCGCAGGACAGAGGAGTGAGAAGCAAAGAGAGTGTACTGCCCTCTATTGAGAGCAACAACTCACTGCAGGTCAGCAAGATAGGGTAAAGTGAGGTTGAAAAACGAATGGAGTCCAGGATGAAAGAAGGCATATTAGATGAGAGAGAGAGTGAAAGAGAGAGAGAGAGGGAGAAAGAGAGAGAAAGAGAGAGGCAGTATTGTAGACTTCAGCACTAAAGCTCTTATTGTTTGCAGCTTCGTTGTAAAGCTTGAATACCTGTTGCAGATAATTGATTTGTCTGTAATTGCACACTAAAAGTGCAAACTACATAATTACTACAGTCACTACTCCTGAGCTCAGCATGGGGTCAAGCTGTATAAAGTAGTGGAGCTTTGTATTGCTCTAAAATTCTGTTTCAGAAATACAATGAATCTATAAAAAGTGGTCGACTTGATGGATATAATTAAGTTCATAGCTTTTGTTGAGACATTTTTCTTACTTTACTTTTACTTTTAACAATTTTATTTATTGTTCTTCATATTCTATCTACCCGTAGTTGCATTAATATCCATATGCAATGTATGCAGAACTGTGTAAATATGTACACAAATATATAAACAATCTCAGTGATGGATTTGTCCATTCTGCGGTTTAAGATGTTTATGCAGCCAGTTGTTGGTAGCAGCCTAAAACGTGTAATCCACCAGGTGCTTCATTGAGCACAGTGTTTTCTCACTGTTGTATCAGTGTCAGATATAAATAAAAATTGATTCACAAATTTGATTTTGATCTAGATTTTGTATAAACCCTGCTGTCAAATTTAAATACACACTTAAGCCTTGACATGCACCCTGATGTTTGCTTAAAGTCTTCTAATAAGTTGCACTTCAAGCAACTGCGTTCTTATAGCCACCAAAAAGGTTCTGACTACATTCTGGCTGAATAGTAGAACAATTTACATACAGATTTAGTAAATTTCATTGAAACTCTTCAGGTTTCTAACAGACATTAAATATTTAACAATTTTTCTCAAATTTTTAAGAGGAAGCCATTTCAAAAGCTATATGCTTGTGTGGGGTTTTTTCCCTCTGTTTTTAACAGTTCCAAAACAGTTCTGTAGAAACACAGTTGTGAACGAATCACTACACTCTGATCTAAACTGCCACATGAAATCAAATACGTAATCATCGACTATGAAGTCTGGCATTAACAGGAAATAGACAGAACACCACCACTGTGTGTCTCCTTTTTAAATATTTAGAAAAAAATACATAAAAATAATAAAGCAATGAAATGTGCTTAGGGCCACTAGATCAAATGTAAAATACAGTATGGAAGTGGAGATGGCAAAACAATTGCTTTGAATTAAATATTTAGCTGTGGAAAATGATAAATGATTTATATTTATTTTAAATCTATACAAAGCTTTCAAAACACTGTAACATTTGCCAATTTAGGTGGTGGCAGTAGCATGCTGTGTGGGGGTGTTTCACCACCAATGGTGTATTGAAGTCAGACTACCTTTTTTATGTTTTAAAAAATAAATTTAAAACTGGCATAATAAAGTAGAGAATGCTTGATGCTTGTTCCAAACTTCCTAGGTCAATCCTGTTAAAAATGTGTTATCGTTATTTAAAAGATTTGTCTGTGTAAAATTTGCTGAAGAAGCTGGTTATATATCTGAGTTACCCTGAAAAAACATCCTTCCATCATCCATCCATCCATCCATCCATCCATCCATCCATCCATTATCCAACATGTTTATCCCTCTAAATAATATGAAATTCATGCACAAAATGTAGTGTATGTAAACTTCTCCCTGGAAATATATCTGTCCTAGATCCAAACCCCAAAAGTCAAAACACTGGTTTCCTTTTAGTGGTGATGTATGCCAACATCTTGTAGTTTTCACGGTCTGGTGAAGCCAAACATGACTGTGAACTGGTATCCTGTTGTAGGTTGTTCCGTAATGCTCCCTGGATTGCTTACAGCCGAGACGATATACTACATTTTGAATGCACTCAAAAAACACTGGCTTTGATTAAGAGAGATATTTGAATTTGTGTCAGTATATAAACTGACTGTGAATTGTGATTATTGCATGACCTCTCCTGAAAACTCTCAAAAAACTAAGTCTTACAATGCGTAGTATGTCCAAAATCCCACAAATTTTCCCCTCGGTTCATTCGAACCAAAACTCTTTATTTCTGTTTCTTAACACACCAGTATCACCAATTATTTAAAGCATTTAAAGCTGAAACTGAAAAGCTTCTCTGACTGACCCAGAATTGCTGTTTCTGCCCTCCTCATCCACACTGATTTTCACTTTCTGTAAGTGTTTTCTTCTTCCCTATTTATTAACAGCCCATCCTGAAAAATAAATAAATAAAATGCGCTTTGAAGTGAGGCTCGCATCGCAAGTGTGAACATACGGGAGAGCTGGAGGGAGACGTAAATACAGACTTACCCAAAATATGTTTAATGAAAAGCTTGGATCTCATCTCTGTCCAAATAACCCCCTCCTCTTGCTGAGTTTGATCTCTCTCCAGGTTTGTTCTAGTTGTCCCCTAAATTGCCCAAGCACTATTCAGGAACATAATATAGTAAAAAGAAAAAAAATACAGTTTGAATATATTTTCTCCTTTGTTCAAATTTATCCAATAGGTTTGAGTTGTTGCCTTTTCTACCTTTTTAGAATGTATGAGTGCCATTTTAAGATCCTCAAGTATGAATAGTAATTTTCAGGACAGTGGGTATTGTTTGCATGCCACTGCTGGAAAAGGTGTGCAAGTTCTGACATTGACACCTATAGGAAAGGCATTGGTTCAGTCAAACAAAGCATTCAGCAAATCAAATATGGTTGCAGTATATTGTTTTGCATTCATTTTTTTTTTCTCCATTGTTTGTATCTACAACAGCAAATAGAAAATGATTTTCTTGGCCCGGGTGGTCTCAAGGGAAGATGTTCAATACTGTGCTGGAAAAAGATGATTGCTATTTTTTTGACAGCATGATGGTTTTGGATTTATTTGAGAGTGAATATCAATGACAAGATGATTATCTTTAAGACAGATTGTAGAGATTTGAATTTGAGAAAACTTGCTGTTTTTATCATAATATCAGAGAATGGTATAGATCACGTCTCATAAAGTACACATATTCTTTTTAGTCCTAAAAAATTACCTCTGACAAGAACAATGTTACTCATCTTCCTTCTGAATTTATCCACCTTTTTTTCTCTCTATTGTCCTCTGCTTTATTCATGTTTACAATTTTAAAGGCAGTCTTCCTCCTTCTCATCTTATTCCTCTGACCCATGACTATTTCATGTCTTCCTTTGCTTTATTTCCTTTTCTTTTAGCTGAATTCACTCTGTGCCTCGTTTCTGTTCTCCATGTCTTCCACAGAGTTGAAGCAGTGGGATACCAGCGGGTTCTGCAGGTGGATCTGGAGGTGAACGGCTTGATGGTGACTCAGGGGAGCAGGGAGGTGACATGGCAGGTGGAATATCCACTCACCCGCACAGTGACCAGTGAGGTGCAGACCCTCATCCGTCTAGCACCGCAAGACCTAGGCGGGATTGTGCCACTGGCCATGGTAAGAAAGAAGTAGCTCTGCTGCTCAAGTTTGACACCTATGCACACTCTATGCTCCTTTGTGGCCAATTTCAGACCACCTTAAACTTTGTTACCTGACTCTAACAAAAGCTTACCTGGGCAGTGGCCCAAATTGTTGGATGGAAAAAAAAACAAATGTATAGATTTTTTTAATGCAAAAAAATTCCCCAAAACAAAACATAAGTTTATATCATTTCAGGTAATTGATACCCCAAGATATCAAATGTTGGGATTTTAGATAGATGATTAAAAAATTGTCATAGCATTACCTTCTGATGTGACGTTTTATTATGTATTCTACCTGTATATATATATATATATATATATATATATTACCTTATTCTATTATATTTTTTCCACAGCACTTTGGTGCAGTATTAAACCTGTTTTTAAAAGTGCTCTATAAAATTTGACATTGACCTTTAGCCCAGCTTTATTAACCCTAAATGTGACGTGAGAGCAGTCTTTCTTTAAGAAGACTTCTGACTCCGTTTTGTATTTATTTATCTTCTTCCATTTGACTTTTAAAAACACTTTTTAGAGGTGATTAGGGACTTGGTAATGAGGCACTTTTGCCCCCATCTCATTTTATCTGAAAACTTTGCTTTCTTAAAACTAAAACTGAACTTTTTAGTAGGCACATGAACTGTGATTGCAGTTCTTTCATCACCATTCAGTCCTTTCAATACATGTTATTTTTAACACAACAGTGCTGCTGATATGTTTGCCCTGGAATGCAGTATAGAAACTGTTGATGAGAAGTTAATTAACATTGGATTTCTATCTTCTAAACGTTGATAAATTTGCAAGTGGCCTCGTAAGACTAACTATGTTCTGATAATGAAATGTAAACACGATAAACTGTTGTATAGTTGTTTTTTCATTCCCCAAAAAAAATCTCTGCAAAGATGAGATCAGAGAAGTTTTAAGTGTTTAATGATTCTTTGTTGTTAGTCACTGAAAAGTTTATCACACCTGGGAACTTTCAGTTTTATCAATTTCAGTTTGGCAAAAATAAGGACAAGGTTTTTGTTTTCTAACTTGGATGTTTACAATGGGATCATTATATTGGGATTGAAGTAGTCCCACAAGCTCTTATGAATGTACATGCTACAAATGTATTTGCAGCTGTAATCCATTGCATTACCAAAAAAGAAGAGCATACATATCATCAAACAATTTTATATATCAGACAAAATAATCTTAGTAAACAACAACAATTTTGAAATAATGATTTAATTTCTGAAGAGAAACATCTGACATCTGTCCAGGGATTTATTCATCATAGTCTTAAAACTCATCAATCCACTGCTTGCAGCGTTAACTCTGCATGCATCAGAGCTAAAAGAAAATTGCATTTTGAGTACAAGTAAAAGGTAGACAACTCAGCATGTCAACAGATGTGTTTTGTAAGGCAAAATTAGATAAAATGTCAGGAAACTATTTTATGTTAGAGACTAGATTTTTATCTTTACTTTTTGTGCTAAGATAAATGACACCAATACCTAGTGTTTCATTATTCATCAAGTGCACTATACCACTAAAGGGCAAAAGTACTTTCACAGTAACTCCTGCTTTTAAAGACCAAAGCAATCACTACAAGAAAGCTAAGTCGAATGCACATAAACAGTTTGATTAGTTCAGATTTAACATCAGCATTCAACTTTGTAGACACATCTTTCATTCCTGGTACTCTGCAGTATTTATCTGTGCCTACATGTGGTAGAAACCTGTGTTTAATATAAGTTTCATTTCGCTGTGATCACTTCTGACCTGTACTCCCATGGAGGAGAGTACCCATCCACACTATAACTACAGCTGCCTGCTAAATGTGAAATCCAGAATCTGTAGTTTTCTTCTTTGTTGTTTAAGTTTGACAGTCCTAAAAATTGCACTCTGAGAAAACTGTGACAACTGTGTTAATGGCACCACAAGGGAAAGTGCAAGAATGATCACAAAGACAGAAAAAACACACACAAAAAAAAGTAAAGCACTTCAGAGAAGACGGCAATCTTCAGTTGGCATGTTTATAAAGTCTTTGTTAGGAATTTTCTACTGCAGGGCAATTTCTAGTTTAGACTCTCGGTTTATCTTGATTGGAATCATTCTTAAAAATGAACGCTTATAATTCCCTACTCAAATCTAGATGTTTAGCATGAAAACAATAACTAAGTCTATCCATTTCTACAGGTATTATGGTGTGGAGTATTTTTTGTGTCTATTTTGGTTCTAAACATACAGTGCTTTTAAACTCAGAAACATTATTACAATTGGTGATGTTTCCACCACAAACATTGTTTATTTTTGGAGATTTAATCTAACAAATCAACACCAGGTGGCAAAAATGTCTAAACATAAAAATTAGTGAACTACAACTATGGATGATATTTTCCGGTTGATATGCCATGTGTGTTTTCATCCGCAAATTAGGTGTGGCCCCATCTGTGCAGAACACCTTCCAGATGTTTGCTATGTCCATTACATGTCTTGTGGCAAACTGCAAAATGAATATCTTATGACTTTCTTTCTTCTTGCCACCGTTCTATAATGCATACATAGGAGAAAGGCAAAAGCAATGCCACTGATGGGGGCACATCTGAGTCAGCTACCCCAGGCTCATGGTAGAGTGGGGACCCAGAACCGGGGTTTGAAGCTATTGATTTGACCAATTCAAACTAAATCAGTCAGAAACAACCAGTCAGAGCTTGGAGGGCGGTCTTAGCGCTGTCAATCATCCTTGTGTATGCACTCCTCACACCCTTCCCCTTGATCTTTGCTATGCTGCAACTCCTTCCCTGCCACTGAACCTGCCGTGAATGCCCATGCTGGTAGACATGCCCACCTATGATGGCAGATAAACATATTTTCTATAACGGTAAAGTGACTGGCCTGGCCCCTGACAGCACTAAGACCTTCTTTGGATTGTTTTTTTTCTGACCAAGTGGTGTGTTTTTCTGTAGGGCCACAGGGACGAGCCAGAAGAGCTTGATTTTTCTCCCAGATTGTCTGGCTCATTTTCTACTACCACAACCTAATGACTGTTTTAAGAAATATGTAAAACTTATATAAGTTACATACTGCAACTTTAAGTAATAATATGTTAATATGTTGTTATTTTTGACAGAACAGAAGATCATAGTCCTGGTGTTTAAAAGAAAATCAAACTTGACATACATAAGTTTACTTCAGGATCATCCTAAGACGTTTTGTTTGTATTTTAAAAAATCTCACATTTTCATCCAACTCTATCCATAAGTACATGCATATATACTCACCAACTCCTAAGGGAAATTTAGTGAGACAAATTAACCTAATAGTTGTGTTTGGGGACTGTAGGAGGAAGCTGGAATACCTGGAGTGAGCCAAAAAAAAAAAAAAAAGTAGCAAACTCAGTGCTATATGAAAGTCCAGATAAATGACCATATTAATGCAAGGTCTTTGAACTCACCTTTAAAATGTCTGCTCTGTATCATAACAAAAAAAATATTTGTTTTTTTCTTCTTTTTTTTTTAAGAAAAATGTGTTCCCTTTGACATCTAAAAGAGAAGGAAATAAACTGCAATACTAAAGTACATCAATTTCAACCTGAATTTTAAACAGCAGCTGGGAAGAGAAACCATGAAAGCTTTTCGTTTACAATCTTAAAAGACAGTGGGAAGACCTGCCAGCAGAGTGTGTGCCACTTTTTACCGCATCCTCCCATGAATTTTTGATCCCCCTCTTGCCACGCTGTGCCTCTCTGTTCTCTCATTAGAAGAGACAGCCAGTGTGGCCCCCATAGCTCTTTACAGTACATCATTAGCATTTTATTCATAGCTTCTGAAACTAATTCTATTTCAAACCTTATATCGTTAGCCTTGTGCTCACTGTCCCTCAGTATTATAATGAAGGACATTAACACAAAGCTTTGCATTAACTTTTCTGTGATCATATGTAAGCACGTTCTTTCAGAGTTATTTTATGTAGGCCAAATTGAGCTGCTTTTTCTTTTCTTAATGCATACAGGCGCCTGGCAGATGGAAGTATGCAGAGGAAACTAGGACTTAGAATTAATAAACAGCTGTGTTCTTGTTGTTTAGAGAAGAAATGTAAAAAAAGGAACCTCATATGTTTAATTTACACAGGTAGCTAAAAGTCTGTTTTATTCTTTATTCTTAAGTATTTACCATAAATATTAACATGTGAGCCTTTTGACCACATTAAGTTGGAGCTGAGTTGGAGCAACAGTAAAATCAAAGCAGTGAAGGACAAGAAGCCCAGGAGATGAAATACTGTACAGATGTGACTATCACATGGAAACCAGATGAGTACCAATCAGCAAAATAATGACAGCTGAGTGGGGAGCAAGGGTTAGAAACTGAGAAGATTAGACTAACAACATCACAAAAACATGGAATAATTACACTCATTAAATAACTGATTAGCCACTTATTTTTGGTTTAATTTTATTAGTCACATGCAGACCTTACTAATGGCAGACCTGGGGAATCAAGACTGTGAAGGCCAGTCAATAACTTGACACCGAATGCAAACCAAGACTTTTATGGCATTGTGACAAAGACTGAACTAATGAGCATTTTCAAGAGGACTGCTGAAATCATTCTATTATAGTTGTTGCTGTAAAGGTTTAAAGATATTCTCCCTATTCTAAAGCTAACATTTACCTTGAACTAACTCATCGTACTATTTAAGCCATCTTTTCAGTTAGTAACTTATACGTAAGCAGACTCTAACATTACACTAATTCAGTAAAACTTGTAAAGCAGGGAAAAGCCAGACAACAAAACTCTGAAGAGCACACCACTAGCTAAATGTTAGTTAACTTAGCATTAACTGTAGGCATAATGAGTGGAGGCGACAAGTGGAGGCGGAGGACCGTTTTTCTATCTGTATATTATAAAAACAGAAAAAACATCCATATGTTTGTAGTGGGAAATGTTTCTCTCATGTTTTCATCCCTCATGTCTTTTCATGCTCTGCACATACTGTGTAGACACAAGTAAAAAATGTCACTGATTGCATTTTAGTGCACCCTGGAGTTTCAAACTAAGTTGCAATAAAAAGTTGAATCTAAAATTTTGTTTCAAAACCATACTGGTCGTGAATGGTATAATGGTGATTAGAAGGTTGCTTAAATGTTATTCCTGTTTGGATTACTTGCAACTTGCATGCATTGGGCAACCAATCCTCTCTCTTTTTCAAAGAAAGTAAATTCTCCTTGACGTTTTAAGCCTTATTTCTTGCAAGATAGTTGCTTGGATGCACATCAACGCACACATTTGCTACGTTTCATTTTCCACACTCAGGGGTCGTGTCAGTCAGGTTTTTGCACCCAATGTTCATTCTGTCATTTGTTTGTAGGTGTTTGTTACTGGCTTACCTTCCTTCAGTCTTGTTTGAGTTTTTCATTTGGTCAGCTAAGGGCCAGAGGCCAGAACAACAGAGCTCTCTGGTTTATTCTAAACAAACAGCCTAAAGAAACAGGAAAGAGGTCCACAGAATGCAGACTGGTTTTGCCAGGGACAGCTGATTTATCATTTCTGGCTTTGGCACTTTTCCCTTCTAATGTTTGAGTGAGAATAGAACTGGAAGAGAACAGAGGCTTAATATTTAATCTCTTTAAATGTATTTAGAGCTCAGATTACACAATAACAAATCCCAACCGATTTGCCAGGCAAACAAGTTATAAATCAATATCTAATTAATGAGGAGAGTATAAATCACTGCAGGCACTCATTTATATCAATAGTGGTATTTCCTCCAAGTGATTATGGCAAAATGCCCCCAATCTGCCACCAACTGTTGATTTGCTGACACTGCAGCTACATATGCTGTGCCATAAAAGAACATCAATTAACATGTTCACCTGAAAGAAAAAAAAAAGAAGAAACAATTGACAAGTATTTGTGTATTTTTCCCTTTTTGAATTACAAGTAAATCTGGACAATTAGCAAGATTATATCTTCAACATAGTCTGATTTATTTTTACTTTCTGTTCCTCACCTCTAATATGATTTCAGCTATCTGCGTCCTACCACAGCTCATCTCTTATTGAACCATCTGAATGCTAAATAATTTGACTACTGTCCCTTTTTCCCCAAGCCATAACCGTCCACATATTACATTGTGCAAAACCACTTTCCCCTGCTCCTTTCAGGCAGTCAGACAGGAATTGTGCAGAGAGAAGGGGGAAAGACAAGTATCTCAGTACATTTATTTTTAACTGGGCTGTTGATGTGCAATTCACACCCTATATCTTTAACAACTTAAGATGTCTATGCATGCAAATGAATCAAAACAAATAAGTCCATAACTTAAGTCATGTATAATAAAATGGAGTGGAGAGCACAAGAGATAATCATGCAAAAGAACTTGCAGAACAAGTATATAAAGCAAGTAAAATCACTTAAATGTGTTATTTTACATAAGCAATCCTATTATCCGTCAGTACCAGTTAATGTTGGTGGGTTTAATCTTGATTTATGGCTTTTAAAAATAGATACCAAGGTATTGGACAACAAATATTTGATGATGGGTAAAGAAAAAGGGCTCTCTCAAGACTTTCAGTTGTTGTTGCTAAACAATATATCATAATCTGAACATAAACTTTATATAATGTATCCATAAACCATCCACGACCAGGTGCTAAGATTCCTGACAGAGGAATAATAATAACAGAAATATAAGAAAAGGCGTCAGAGAGTCAAAGACCATCTATATGTTTTTTCTACATTCCATAAGGTTGGCCTGTATGCCAGCTCACTAAATTTATTTTGCAGCACATCATTTGAACAAATCAGTAAAATAATGGGAGAACAGTGCGGACAGATGAAAGGGCAAATTTGACTGCTTGTATTCACCTTATTTGGAGGTAGAATGTTGGTGAATATCACCTCGAAAACAATGAAGTGCAGATTTGGGAGCATGTGGTATTTGCAGACTTTATCTAATTATTAAAAGAGGGAAAAGCAAAATATAGCGGTATATTCTATTGAAGAATCTCATGATGAAACAAATCTGGATGTTGCAGCAGGAAAATAGACTTGACTTGAATTTAATTGTAAAAGAACTATAGAAAGAATTATCATACTGTGCAAAGATCGTCATCAGAACCTTCAGTATTTTAAGACATGTTTTGTTAAATAATGGGCCAAAATCTCATCTAAGCTTATCCACATAGATGTGTTGTAGTTTTACTCCACAAAATCTATTGAAGCTATCATTTGTTAAAGATTCTTTCTGTATTTATTACTTGAGTTATAACAGATGTCACTATCCTTATCAAAAAATGTTTCAGGTGAAAACATTGTAAGTGTTTTTTTTGCTTTACACTGGAAATTATACACACATTGCTTATGTGAGCCAACTCTCCACTTGAGTTGGATAGTGAATAGTTATAGCCATGGCATTTCCATGGATCAAAAGCATATTTTCAGTCACTGAATAATAAATTGCAAGCCAGGGTTAAGCTAAGTTCATGAGCCAGATTTAGGTGAAGCTCTTTCCTTGTCCTCTTATCCATTCCAATAAATTTGTGGGATTAATCATAACTTATCTTGTCCATGTAGTAGAGAAAGATTTTGAATGCATCAATCTAATATGGGATTGTTTTTCATTTATAAAATGTGCAGTGAATTGTAATCTATATCTGAGCTGTGTATATTTTATTTTATTCAGGATGATTTAAACGAAAGCCTTCATTGGCATGGCATGACACATGTTGTTCCTTGTTCCCTGTTTTGATTGTGTTTTCCCTTAAACATATGTCTTTGATTGTTTAATAGGTCTAGGACGCAAAACGTGTTTTGAAAGAGATGCTTTTTTATGAATGAGGAGAAATCAGCCTGTTTTATGGATTCATTTTCACAAAAACAAAAGCACACCACACGTCATCCTTTTTCTGTATGTGAATAAACAGCTACATATTTCCTTCATAAAATCTTTAAACAAAAACTTGATAATAAAATCTGTTTATATGTACAACAGGGGGCTGCACAGTGGTTCAGTTGTTAGCATTGTTGCCTTGCAGCAACAAGGTCTTGGGTTTGATTCCCGGCCCGGGGCCTTTCACATCTGTCTTTGATTACAGCATAATCAGTAATGTCTTCATTTGCATAATTCGGACGGGTACATTGTCAGGATGTCATATGCTTACACTGTACCCTCACCATTGTCTTAAGTGGATTTGTAAATGTATGAGAGGCCAGCACTACACTTTGCAAGTAGGTGACAAATCCAAAAGCACTCTCAGACATCCATGGCCAGCAAGTCACCTGAACTAATGGAAATATTGCTCTGAGGCAAATAACAAGAGCTGATTTTGTCCTTCAGCCCACTCACATTCACATACAGTAACGATCCTCTGAGCAGCACGTCTGTAGGTTGTTTGCTCCCGAACACATGATTCATTCTCTACCATATCAGCCCCCACACGCTCCACCCTTGTACCCAGCTGCACAGAAGCATAATGGCCTTTTATCGATTCTCCTGTCTTTCATCGTCTTTCTTCTCTTTTTTTTTTCTTGCCCTGTGCTCTGCAGTGCAATGAAAGGTGGTTAAAAAAAAGATGCCGCATGAGGAGAGGAGGGGGGGCATGCTTGTTTTTTAACCTGGCCATCAAGGGTTCCAATGCATTTGTGTGTCAAAGTTAATTTGTTTCCATGTGCATACAGATAAGTGGGTGGGTGTATGTGGAAGATGTGTTTGTATTAGTAAATAATGAAGCCATTTGAAGATGTGAATGTTTATCAGTAGTTGTGTTCAAATTGAATTCATGAATAAGATATGCTTGTCACATATCTGCAACACCAGAAGAGGATTGAGAAGCTACAGCAAATAGGTAGAGGACTTCTCTGACTAAAACATACCTGTTTTGTCCCGTCATATGTTGCGCAAACCTAAAATTCATGAAAAATATAGATAAAAGACTGCTTAATGTCAGCATTGGGATAAAATTTGTTTATGTTGGTGGTATGGTACCTACAACATCAGTAGCTAGAGCTCATTAAGACCTTTTTTCACTGTTGCTTCAGTCCTAATGGCTCATTAGGTAAAAGCAGACACTTTTCTTCAAACGTTGAGGCACAGAACAGAGCCCATTGAGGATGATTATATACAGTGCTGTGAAAAAGTTTTGCCCCTTTGCAATGTCTTCTGTTTTTACTTTTTGTCCAACGCACTTGTTTCTCATCATAAAAAAACTTGGAAAAATCAGACATGGTAGCTAAGGTGAAGGCAATGTTTGTTTGTTTTTTTTTCTAATGGTGGCTTTATTTATTAACCCTCAGATGCATGACATATTGACAAATCCTTCTTCCATGAGTTGGTCTTTTTGGACCTGTGTTTAAATCAACGTGTTTTTATGCTACTTTTGTCATTTTGATTCAAAATAATGTTTAGTATGATACTTTCTGCTGTTTTATTTCCCACAATAATTATTTCATGTTTGAAATATTTTAATTTTTTAAGCATTTTTAGAAGAAATTGTAGAACATGTGTGACGATTTGTAGAACGTTTTTAAAACAAAATGACAACAGCTATGTTGGAACAATGTCAATGTCCATTATGTGTGCGTGGGTGTGTGAGGGGGCGGGGGAAGAAAGAGCACGTTTCTTGAAACTAGCTAGCTAACATTACTGTCTGTATTCTATTGTGCTGTGTGTATCATGCATGTGAGTGTGTGTATGTATGTCCAGCCAGCCAGCCAGCCATCCATCCATCCATCCATCCATCCATCCATCCATCCATCCATCCATCTTCTTCCGTTTATCTGGGGTCAGGTTGCGGGGTAGCAGCCTAAGAAGGGAGGCCCACAGTTTGCTTTCCCCAGCCACTTGTTCCAGCTCCTCTGGGGGAATCCCAAGGCGTTCCTAGGCTAGCTGAGAAACATAGACCCTCCAGCGTGTCCCGGGTCTTCCTCTGGGCCTCCTCCCAGTGGGACATGCCTGGAACATCTCACCAGAGAGGCGACCAGGAGGCATCCTAATCAGATGCCTGGGTCACTTCAACTGGCTCCTCTCAACATGAAGGAGCAGCAGCTATACTCTGATTCCCTCCCGGATGACTGAGCTTCTCTCTCTAAAGGACAGCCAAGACACCCTAAAAAACTAACACTAATTTTGGCTGCTTGTATCCGTGACCTCGTTCTTTCGGACATAACCCAAAGCTCATGACCATAGATGAGGGTAAGAACGTGGACCTGTAAATCAAGAGCTTCGCTTTTTGGCTCAGCTCTCTCTTCACCTCGACAGACCTGTACAGCGCCTGCTTCACTGCAGACGCTGCTCCAATCTGTCTGTCGATCTCCCGCACCATATGGGGCAGGACATCCTCCCCAACTCGGAGAAAGCACTCCATTCTTTTTCAGCTCATTTATTTATGCATTCATTTATATAGCTATGAATTTTTATTTTATTTATTGAGATAATAAAAGAAAGAACCTTGGACACATTGATCAACAGGTTTTGCATGTCATTCAACATATTTTCTCTTTTGGTTTTCTCATCCAGGGTGTCAGACACACACAGAGACACTCATCATAAAGTATAGGCAGTAATGTTAGCTAGCTTGGTTAGATAACTAGTGTTGGCTAACTTCAAAGAAGGCTAATAGGTTGATTTGTGACAATAACACTGTCACAGCACTGATGATCGGCACACACGCACACATGTGTGAGGTAAAAATAAAGATAATTATATGTAAAGGTTCTTGCTTTGTACAATGTTATTCAGGGGTGAAACTTAGGACTCAGTGTGTATGGTTCACAAAAAAAATGTGTGCAACACCTATTGAAAACTTTTTAACCTGCTTGTTTTCAGTTAATTGTTTTAATTTTGCTACTTCTCTATCCATTTCTTTATAGTTCATGTCCTTTTGCTTTATGTCCTTGTCCTTTGTAACACAGAGATTGTAGTCATAATAATCTGACATAACTGTCAGAGCTACAAACAATTGTAGAAAACACAAAAGCATTTAGTTCCTCATTAACACAAAAAGAGACCATACTGAGGAGAAAACCACTGACTCAGTAGTTGGCAGCCTGCAAACTGGCATCATAATATGACAAATTTATTGTTGTAAATGAAACATATGTTTATGTGCAATTTAAGAGACTGTATTTCTTTTTTTTTCTCCAAATGTGCACCTTTTGTGGCCCAAAGTTCAAGCTGTAGGAGTAAAATCAGTTTAAGTACAAACTACAACTACGCTGGACTTTAAGGCCTGGAACATTGGATGTATCTTTTACCAACTTTTCATTGCAATAAATTTGTTTGCAATAATTTGTATATTTCAATAATTGAAAATATACAAAGAAACTGTTTTTTTGGTCTAGATTTGACAGGAAAATCACTTTCACATTGTGTTAGCCGCGCTTGTTGGAACACATGGTATTTTCCTGTTAAAAGGCCAAACACATCCACACATTGGGTTAAAAATTCCCGTGATAAACAACAAGTTACACATTGAAAATTATATACATCTTAAATACAGTTTTAAAATGTAGGGCTTATATGTGAAATACTATTTCCTTCGATATTTTCATGAAATACTAACATTTTTTAAACTTCCTACAGATGGAATAAACAAATAATTTGTGAGCAAAATTTTTGTATTTTTGAGAATTCCTATAGGGTATTTTGTTTGTTCTCATTCTGTTCTTCACAGTTTTATGTTTATACTGGTTTATTCAGTAAACAAAAAAGGAACAAGGTATAAGGAACAAGCAGCCAAACATAGTTGTCATTTTTTCTCACCAAAAAAAAAAAAGAATCATTTTTATATTAAGATGGGAAGCTTTTTACTTTCAGTTGAGCCTTAAATCACTTTTATTTGACCATAGAAACAGTTTGAGGATAACAAAAAGCAACACTCTGAACGAACAAAGCAAAATCTGAAGACAAGCGCGCCTCTGCCTTTTAAACAGCTAGGCCTCTTTATAGCCTTTCTTTGAGCTAATGATGTGCAGGATCCACTGTTATACCAAATCGTCTGACAGACAAAGCACTGGGAGCGCAAGGATTACCAGCCGTTGTCTTAATTGATGTCATTATCTTTTCCCGCTCTTCAGTAAGGCCTTTCACTCTCGAGTGTATCTTGTGATATCTTTTAAATGACTGCAATTTACTTGAACATATCGTTGTCATTCTATTTCATGAGTATTTTTTCTCTTTATACTTGAGATGTTGCTGCAGGAGAGCTGCAAAGAAACAACTCCAGTTTAAGCCATCTATGAAAGGAAATCATTTTCCTTTAATTTTTGGTTGTACGTTCTAAAATATATCATGCATCGTTTTACTGTATTAGTAGAGAGGTATCAGAAGATCGGGGCTTCTTCTTGTATCTGCTTGATAGCAGTCATCGAAGATGGTTTGATGGAACCTGTTGCAGACGGTCAAGCTCGTTTTGAGAAAGTAAACTAGATCCCCCCTGTCCTTTCCTATGATAAGGCTGTTTCCTGCTACCTTCATTTGTTTGGATCTCTCTTATGAATTCCTTCAAATTTTGGAGTAAGTGCTTCATAATTATTAAAATCTGACAGTGGTGAATCATTTACAACAAACTGTGCCAAAAGATGGTAATAATCAAATAAAAGTATTTTTTGTGTGTATTCTTATTTATTATTTACACATCATGATGATGTGCTAAATATTCTTTGTTCTTAGTCTGCATGTATTCATGTTTTTCAAGGGGCCCAGCATTTACAGAACTGATTTTTAAATCAGTAAATACAGCAGCTTACAGAGCAGTTTTTCTGTTTGGCTGTAGCTGTGAGACAAGTACCGTACTGTCAGCAAGCTGTCCACAACATGTCATTGCCATTTTTCACACTTCTTCTCAATCGATTGGTGGAAAGAAAAATAATCTTTAGTTGGTGCCAAAGACCTTTAAGCAAGGAGCAAAAACACCCTTTTTGCTTTATACCATCTCTGTGAAAGTAAATATTACCACTGACAGCTACCTGCCATTTTCTGGGCTACTTGAGCATGTTTCAAAGGGGCACTTCATGTGAAGGGTCTCAGATGTTGACTATTTACTATAATTGCAGAAGATGGGACCTTCAAATACATGGCATTTAAAGGTTGTCTTTAAGTTTAAGGGCACAGTCTTGCTGCTTTTTCTCCAGTGTTTCTTGTCTGTGACTTTATGTACTGAAACAAAACTTCTCTTTCAGACATTCTACCAAATGTACTTTTTTGCTGCAGCGTGAGAACAAAAGGGTTCCAGTTTTCAAATGGAAAGTAATATTTGTAACACATTTTGAAACAGCTAAACTATAAAATATGCTTTATATATAGCCAGTAGTTACACCAAAGATTCTGGAGGTCCATTTCCTTCTTAATCAGATTTAGCCATTGGTTTTCTCAAGATTCCTACAATATGGTAGGATTGAGCAAAAAAACAAAAATGTGCTTCTTGGTATAAAAAAAAAAAAAAAATTACTATCTGAAATGTCTAACATAATCTGATGATATTTTTATTACAACAGAAAAGCAGAAATTGCTTTAGATAAAAACAACTAACATCTGCCAGAATAATGATTTTATTAGGGTCTATGTAAATGGGGAATGTTTTTTTTTTTTTTTTTGTGAATTCTGATAATGCACAAGTTTACATAAATGGGTACACTTGAGAAAAAGTGCAGTTAATACCTGCCTGACATGAAAGGATATAAAAAGGGGAAAATTGTTTTGTGGTTGTCACTTTCTTTCTTCTGTAGCCTCAATTGCCACTCCACACTGCCCGATTTATTTAGCTTTAGTCAGCTCATGGAACCTTGTCTAATGTGTACCAATGTTTCCCCTCGTGTTTCTCTGCAGGACACTGAGATCCTGAACACGGCTGTCCTCAATGGGCGCACAGTTGCTGTTCCTGTTAAGGTGGTCACTGTAGGGACAGATGGTGCTGTGTCAGATGTTACGGAGTCAGTGGAGTGCAAATCAACAGACGAACAGGTTATCAAGGTTAGTGTGTCATGAAGCCTCTGGTTTCACCTTGCCTGTTTTTAGGCATTCCGTTTGTAGCCAAGGCATTTTTTTCAAAAGCGATCATAAGGACTTACAAGATACACAATCGGACTGAAGTATTACAGTATTTTAACTCGTACATAAAAATTGCAACAGGTGTTTTTTTTTTTGTTGTTTTGTTTTGTTTTTGCTTTCTTTAACAATTGGCAAGATAATCTTTCAGCTAATAACTATAAAAAGATGAAAACTGAATTGCAAAAACATTTATACTAGATGTTGGACATTTTCTTTGGCTTCTGGTAAGTAAATAAGAGGAATTTGTAGCAACCTCTTAGCAATGATGGGATTGGAAACACCAGTTAAATGTATTCTTTGTTGTCTAAAATATTTTTTTTTATCTCTGTTTGTTCAGATGGTGTTTTATTCTAGAATACTCTGTCTCAGCAACCAGGGGACAGCTTTTCACACTGTGGTTGCCCCTAGTCCTTTTTTAAGATATCTTATGACAGAAAATTTCCGAACAGTTTGCCCGACAACAATTCATAAATTTCTGGTATCTACCATCCACATGCACTGAAATGACATCCCAATGCAAAATCTGTTATGCTGAGTCTGTGCTTAGATTTATATTGAATGGCCATTAAATTTCAGAAACAGTCATATGTGAACATAATTTATAAAATATATTCACATATAATTAAACGTACTATTTATAAAATTTACATACTGCAGGTTTAACCTTGCAGCTTTTAATAGCAAAAGTCTGATTGGTCAAGTTATTTTGTTTCTTTTAATCTTCAGTCTGATGATGTCAACTTCATTGTAGTTCTTAGAAACAGTAAACTTTTCTCCAAACTAGGCACATCAATAGCTTTGATGTCTATAAAACTATCTGAACGTGTCTTGTGAAACTTGCACTCTGTCAACATCTTGTGTGCTTGAATTTCCCAAGGCAACTTGCTTGTTTTGTAAAGTCATTCTACCAGAACAGAGCCTACTCACACTGTCCACACAGGGTGGTAATGTAGCTACCATTGTTTTTCTACCCAGGCAGAAAAACAATGGTTGCTTTCAAAATAAAAGTAACATAATTCTGCTGACTAATTTAAAGATCATTTGCATACAATTTCAGAAAACTAATTTAAAGAATATCCCAATTCTACTGGTTTAACTTGAATAGTCACAGTATATTCTGTTTCTCAAAAACGTTTTGGTTAATTTCACAAATCGTGACGGTTGTTTGTTCTTATTAGTAAATTATGGTTGCTTGTTCCCTGTAGAAATTCATCAAAACTCACCTTTACTTGCAACACAAAGTGTTCTATGCCAGCTGGTCTTGCCTTAGTAGCTCATGGCCCTTCTCAGGTTAAAAAAAGTCACTTGATCTCACTGTCAAAAAGCTGTATAGACGTTATACCCACCAGTATGCTGACTATTACTTGCAAAGATCAAACACAAAATGAATGAAACTCAGTTCAAGTCAAGAAAAAACTTTGAAAGACCTTCATGAAAACCTACAAAACTTTTGCCCAGAAGCACTGTGAAAGATTACAGGATAGTCTGGCTTCTTGGAGGCAAAATACGTATGTATATATAGCAATAAATATGTAGTATAGATGATCAAAGAGAAGAGAAGCGACAGGGCACATCTCTCAGAGGGTTTCATTATCCACCGAAATGATACCACACATTGTGATGTTGACCTTGTGGGCCGGGGACCGGGTTCTCCAACAGCTCACACATCTGCTTTTGGGAGCAGTAAGCAGCACCCTGCGTTTTAAAACTAATATCAAAGAAATCTCAAAATAACACAGTTTTTGATCTTATTGTATCCCGACAATCACTGTTTTATTTAGAGTTTGAGAGTAAGCTCTCTTTTTAAATCAGAATGGATCCTCTTTAGCTCACTTGTACGGGTGTCTGCACTAAAGCTAATGCTGTGTATTAATAGATGTCCGACACTAAGAAGTCTGTGAATAAATTATCAATGATGTTCAGTACCTTCAAAAAGTGTTGCACAGACTTCTGAAGTTATAGAATAGAAACATTTGGTCTAGAAATTTATCTGAGACAGTTTTATGTATGTGTTTGATTTTTTTTTCCTTCTATTTCTTCAGAAGACAATTATGCAATTTAATAGTTTTAGATTAAGAATATATGTCCCATGTTTTTTTTTAAAGGGTGATATGTATTTTTCAGGCCATTTTAGGGCCATTTTATGCCACAACCGAGAAACTAATTTATCTTCAGTTATTATGAAAAGCCTGTATCTATCAATATCAACTTTAGAAAAATTTGATTTTGTATCATAAATCAGAACAATGCTACTGGTATGTTTTTGATGAGGAAATAAAATTACCGTATAATATGATATAAAGCTCTAAAAAGTGGATTTTGCATAAAGTCTTCTCTTTTGGTTATTTTTTCAGAGCACGTCCTTTAAAGATGCCAACCTATGTAAATATACTTGGATAACTATTTTTGAGTAATATTTCTAAAATATCTATCCTATAAATAAAATTAAAATGTGTTTCTCATCATTGGAGGTCAGTATGAGTAAACAAAGTGATTGGTACTTACTGTGGCATAATCACAAACTTTAGAGGGAAAAACAGATGCTTCATATAGTGTCTTCTATCTTTGGAAGTGGTCTCCCTTTTTTGTTTATCATCTATTTTTAAAACCTTTTGAAATGTTTATGTTAATCCAGTAGGCCCTTGCTTTATTGAGCATGTTGTATCTAAGAAGACTAAAGGCTTTCAAGTACTCTTCACAATGTAACTTATGAAAAGCTCAAGTCAGACTTGATTGTAAATTTCATGAAACTTGTAAAACTGATACAAACGTATTACTGTTTTCCCCCCTCCAGATGTATACATAATATGCTTATTTCTGTTACTCTTTAATAGTCACAAGTAAAAGTTTTTTCTTTTCATTTTTAAGTTAGCATGCTCAAAGGATGCAAATAAAGTAATTTATTTAATGTTGGGAAAAAAAACTCCCCAGTTCTACCTGTTATCTGTAGAAAAATAATCTACTCAACAACAAAATGTTTGTTTTCAAGAAACACCTTTTTTTCTTTTATGATATTGCCCAAAGAGAGCATGTATAAAATATAGGACTGTGTCTAGAGCAAAACACTGAGAAACCCCTTAATTCATTTCAGTGACAGCTATGCCCTAAACAATTAAGAGCTTTCCTTGATATTTGTTGATGTTTAAAAACCACAAGATGTGACATGCACTTTGTGAAATTATTTGTTGTAAACAGACGATTTCATACTTTTCTAGTGTTAGATCATCAAGCATTGTACATACATCGGCTGTAGAAAAGACAAGGATAATCTCTTGGCTAATTAAGCCTAAGTTTTACCGGTGAAATAGTTTATAAAAACATGCCAGCCAATTACAGGAAGACAATGTTTGACATTGGCTTTTAATCAACAGTGATAAAAGTAATTATGTTTTGTGTCTTTTAACTAGAAATAGTAAGATTATCTTGACTGACACAGGATAAATTTATAAGTAATAAAATAAATTTTTTTTTCTAAGCTTAATAATAACTTCAGTCTGGAGCTACTGCTTCATAATTCTCAGTTTGTTATTTGAGGCTACTTAACTGAACTTTATACCAAGAAGCATGTCTTTTCCAGAGGTGACCCTTCTTTTTGTACTCATTTTAAAAAAGGGTGAAATGTAATTTATTCTCACTGGGTTCTCAGAGATATTTTTAATATAGATTTGCCCTCAACACATGGCCTTGTGCTGCAAGTCATGCTGATCAAAACCTTAATTTAGTTTTAGCCAGTTATCTTAAAGTCATTGATTCATTCATCCATTCATGCCATTGTAATGATTGGTAAGGTACAAGACTGGCTACACACTTAATATTGTCCACAGTGAACTGACACAGATTTCCCTGCATATGTGTGTGTGTTACCACTGATAAGAGGTAGAAAGAAATTGAGTTTCACTTTTTAATGTACTGCAGAGTATGGCACAAGAAAAAATCTCTGTTCAATCTTTAAAGCTATCACCTAAAATGCTCTCAATCGGGAAAATATTCCAATGTATCTTGAGTGCAATAACAAAGCTGAGGAAAATTGGAGATTTCCTGTTAAAAATGGTTTGAAAACCTTAATACGATCAAGAGGCGGATAAAGAAGATTCACTTCTTTATCCGTCTCTTGATCATCCTAAGAAGGGAGACTCTGAAGGACAAATTGAAAACAATTTTGGGTTCCTAATACATATTATAATCCATCTTTTTTTCTAAATCAAAGTGATTTCATCCATCGACATAAAGTGGGTAATAACTACAAGACACAAAATTTCAGTGTCATTATTTTCGTGCACAAATTCAAAATCATTATGGTGATGATTTTTGAAATTGTAAACAGATTAAGTGTTCTGTTATAAAGGTGAAAGGGAAACACCTTTTCCCCCTTGAATTATAACCATTATTATCCACATTATGGTTTTACTGGTCACACATATGATGTAATGTTATTGAAGCACATAACACTTTTCCACCACGACAATGACCTCTGCCTTTAAACTACTAAGTCCCAAAAAGAGCAAAATATACATTCAAAGCATACTTCTCTTGAAGAAGCTTTAAGGAGGAGCTTAACAGGTACGTAACAATATGTACCATAGTAATTACTGTGCAGGGAATTCCTCATAATACAATCTTACATTAAGGCTTTGTCAACTATTTCTATATCAGTTAGGATAAAATCAACTTGGATAACAAAGTTCTATTTAATATATGAACCATTACAGTGGTTCTTGGATAGGTCTAGCAGGTCTAGTTAGAAACATCTAAATATTCAGTTTTATTTATGTCCTTTATTCGACTTTGCCTTAATAAAACATAATTTCTAAAGTTTTAAGTGTTCCCATAGCTTTCATATTACTTTTATTTTACTCACTATTTAGGTATCAACATGGGTGAGGTTTGGGTAAATTCTCACTTTACTGATAATAAAAGTCGATGAGTGGGAGGGAATAAGGAAGAAGTAATGAAAGTGAGGAGGAGGAGGTGGAGGAGGAGAAGCTGACAGACACAAAGCTGTCAGTTTTGTTCCTCAGAGAGATGGGATGATCTCGCACCATTTGAGAGTTAAAGCTGCCAAGTCATATGCAAAGACGAATGACAGTTTTCTTTTGACTGGTTTGTTAGAAAGAGGCGATTGTCACTACTAAGGATTTGTGCTGAAATTAACAGTTGTGCCAATCAAATTTGTGATGGGTTTATAGATTAAAAGGATTACAATGAGAGAGAAAATTCTATCAGAACATTTAAAGTACCCTGTATTGCAAATGTAGAATGTTCTTGTAAAGGTTATGTGAATGTTATAATAACAATATTTACAATGTCCTGAATATACCATTCTTCATGTTGGAACTTCATCTGAGTAACTTTGATAGCTCATTGGATTTGTGCTTCATCCAGCTGGTCATTATTTAGTTCTGAGCATTTTGTTCTCTAGTTGGATAAAACAGGTTGGTGTCTTTGCAGAGATCCATCTGTCCAGTTGGATCGAATTCCTGCTACTTGCCCATGTAATAATGCTTTTCACATACACATGTTTGTCACATCTACACATGATGCACCCATGTCCATGCAAAAAGTACTTACTCAATACACATACAATGAATCACACCCAGTGTTGAACAATCCAAGTAAGCCAAATGAATAAAAGAAGTAAACTAATATGTGAAATAGTTAGTGGAATAATAGTGAAATAATAACTCAAATTAGTAAATGAGTATTGAACATGCCTAATCTAATTAATATATATAAGAGCAAACACTTTTTTGCAAGAGGACTTTTAGATATACAGTATTCTGTATTGAGAAAGACATCTGATTAATTTCTCAGCTGTGACTTTGACCAGAAAACCTCAAAAAGTTCAGATCCTCACAAGTTTTGCCAACCCCAATGGTCTGAAAACAAACACACAGATATTAGATACCAAAGAGTATGAGTTATGAATGCACCTAATTTTCAAAAAAAAGATAATGCATAAACCTGTTGTTCAAAATAGATTTGATTTTTGTTAAAGAGATAGTCTGAAGCAAATTTGTTTTTGTGTTGTTTTCTCTGTTTTCAGGTATCCGAGCGCTGCGATTATGTGTACGTCAATGGAAAAGAGACGAGAGGAAAGAAAAGGGTGACACTCAACTTCACCTACAGTTTTTTGAGCGCACAGCTGGAGATGAGTGTATGGATCCCCCGCCTACCGTTGCTCATAGATGTATCTGACCCCGAACTCAGTCAGATAAAGGGCTGGAGAGTCCCTGTTAGTGCTGGCAGCAGGAGGTAGGACATGGTTTTCTGTTGCATTATCACTGATCCCTCCTTTTTTAAAATGAAAACATTACAGGGCAAAGGAAGATAAGATAAAGCTTGGAAATAATGTCCTCACACAAACTTTACCTTGCCTTTTTTCACAAACACATTTTCTATTATTCAGATGTATAAAAGATTATGGGATTATAGCTACTATATAGCCAGGCATTAAATATTATACAACAGTAAAATAGTTTCAAGCCAAGTGTTGTTTGTGTTCAGAAGAAATATTGGAGAAGTTCTGTGCTTGCATTAGGGCATGTTCCATGACTTGGTTAACACAACAAAACAAGTCAACAATTTACTGGTCTTGCAGACCTTTGAGGCATAAAATGCAGCTGCAAAAGCAGTTCAGATGTATAATGAGTGCCAACAAATTCACTAGAGTGGTGTCCCAAAAAGTACTTATTAAAAAGAAGGAATACTGATTTGGATTATTAAGGAGCTTTGACAATACCAGAAAATAATGAAAGCACAGCAGCTTGAATAGACATATAGATACTACTGAACAGTTATGCTGAAGCAATTAAATAAAAGTAACAAATATATTGTTATTATGTGGCAGTGGCACCAACTTCTTTCCTGGTATACAGTAAATAGAAATCAAGTTTTTTTCAAAGGGAAATATTTTTGAAAGTGAAGTCATAAATTTGGCTTTAAAAATATGTGGCTGTTAAAGTGGGACCACTTCATCATTAACCTGTTTAGTATTTTTGCATATACAAATGCATGACGAGAAATATTACTTTACTTTTTTAATGTCTTTGAAACACTGCAGTAGTTTATTCACCCAGTTTAAACTTCAATCTAACCACAGCATCTGTTTGAAAAAATAAAATAAAATACACTTATGTTCCCATAGAGTGTTTGGCATCGACATGTTTCAAATAAAGTGCACTTGATTCAATGACCATCAGCAAGTTTAACCATCTCAATAAAAACAAGGCATTTAGCAATGTTATGGAGAATAAAGGTTTATACAATAAATTGTCATTGTAAAACAACATCAGTAATACCAAGTACCATTTGAAAAGTTTTTCACAAACATTTAAGAAAGTTTTCCCAGGAATAGACATCCAAGCAAATTAGATTGTCATGCAATGTTCTCAGAGATTGCACAATACCCAAGAGCTACATTGCAGACCTTACATAACTCTTGTAAAATGTTAAAGTTATCGCAGGATAAAGACTACTTAAAAGGGACGCCAGCAGAATGACTCTTTTCCACTAGCAGAACAGGACTTAAATAACTCAGGTTTAAACAGTTGTGTTCACGGAATAATGATTCTAAACACAATAAATATTAACAGACAGGCTAAAAATGAAACAGGTGTTTCAATGGAACTGTCAAAGTTCAGACCTCAATCTGACTGACTCTTTATTAGAGCTGTGCATGAATCAATTTCTGCAAACCCTAATGAATAAAAGCCATGTTGTTGAGAGCACTGGGCTAGAGGGGTGTATCCAACAGAATACAATGTGTGTTGGTACTTTAACATCCTTTAAGATGTTTGTAAGGACCAGATAATGTTTTCTGGGGGGTTTTTTCTCTTTTTTTTCTCCATTATATATTTTGTCTTTATATATAAACCTTTAGTGGGAATGACATTTTTCCAATGACTGTTTATGCCGAGTTAAGCAGTTTTGTAATGCAGCATTTTCTTGCTCATCAGCCAGTAAGCAACAATGCTGATGTTCATTTTCAGAAGTGAGCTCATATAAGCCAATATTTCAGTCTGGTTGTTGTTGTTTATATTGATTGAATTTTGAGCAAGCTAAGCATATATTAAAACCATCTGCAAAGATCCTAAATATCGCCAAATCTAGAGCACAGCATTGAAGAGAAAATATGCTTTATACTATACTAACAAATGGAAACATTTACAGATATAATTTAGGTCCATTTTGAATTCATACAATCTGAGGGGTCTCACAGTTATAAAGAGTGTATAGTTTTTGTAATTCAAAGAATGTTTATAAGACAAGTAAATGAGAGAGTAACAATAAAATTACCAACATTGTCTGTCCAATCCTACGGAAGAGGATTAGGGCCACCGGGGGAAAAAAAAAGGAATTCTGACTTTAAAGTCAGAATTTTTTTTTTTTTTGGTAGCCTTAATCCTCTTCCGTACAATCCAGCCAAGAAAAAGCTCACCCATTTACACCTAAGTTAAAAAGGCCCCTCATTAAAGTCTAATACCTTGGCTGATGTGTCACTCAGTGTTAAAAACAGGCCCTGACCCCCATGTTTCTGCTGTCAGCCACTAATGTCACCTCTATGTGGACTGCTGTCCCCTCAGCTCAAGTGAAGGAAAGGGGGAGGGGGATGCGGTAAAGACAGGTTAGGAAGTAAGCCAAGCCACTGGGCCACAACATGTTAACCTGTCAGCACGTTTTCTGCCTGACAAGCCATGCCTCATTAAACCTAATAGAAACTGTCACGGTCATTCCCTCTGGCCACCTGACCAGCTTGGAAGCAAGTAAAGCTTGGAGCATAGAGAATAAAAGGTGCAAGATAGAAGTGAACAAGGAGAAGTGAAGAAATTAAGCAAATTTTGGGTAAAATTTGAGAGTCACACCTGAAAATTGAGAAATAACACTGTGGAAAACAACAAAAATGTTAGCTCACAGATGAAGCTGTTTGAAAGAAAGTCAGAATACGGGGCATCTATATTCCTGTGAAAATAATCAGACCCCTTACAGATTTTTTCAGTTTTTGCATATTTCAAACATATAAAAATCTCAGTGCAACAAAGAAATGTTGAGAACTGGCAAAAATAACCTCATGTAATACAAAATATTATTTTTAAACAACCTGACCCTACTTGAAAAGTTATTGTCCCTTAAAAAGTGACTGTTCAACCTACCAGCTTCCTACAAGACTGAGGATGTTTTTTTTCCTGAAATGTTGTTAATTCTAGGGCAAATCTATGAGGACAAAACTATGTGTTTCACCAATCCTTAAATAAACAAGAAGGATTTTGTTTTACAAGTGTAGTTTATTTACATTGGGGCATGATGTGTTGTTATTTTAGCTTCCTTCATGTTTATCAGGCAACTGATATTTAAATTTCTTTATTTTACAGGTTCAGCAGTAATTGAGTAGGGTTAATTACAGTTAGATCAGGAATAATCACAGTTAATCATTTAAGAAGTGGTGTGATTAATTGTTCATATAGAGCCATGTTTGTTTGGATAGTTTGTTACCCTTAATGAATTAAATTGGCATTTGAAAACTTCTCTTTGTCTGAAATTAAAATGAGTTAATTATTCTAAATGAGTTAATTATTCTAAATGCTTAAGACCGACAACAAAGCAAAAATGGCTGATATTTTTAATGGCTCAAATAATGTTTGATGTTTATAACATTAGCAGTGAAACAATACTACATACACAACTCAACCAAATGGAGATTTGCAGACAAAATGTGTGCACTCTAGTCATTCTAAGCATTTTTATTTTCCTAACCTAGCTCCCTCCTACCTGGAATGGTTATGTTTTAATGTGAAAAGGGATCATTTAACTTACATCAAAAGTAAGGTGTACCTTAAATCTGTTCCAAAATTCAACTGTAGGTTTTGAAAATGCTTTCAGTAGAGGAATTTTAATTTGCTACAACACATGCTTTCTGAGATGGCTGTATCTGCAAAGCATTTGCCGAGGGCCAAATAAATGGCAGACATACTGAGAAATATCAGTTGCCCTTTTAAAGAAAATGAAAAAGCAAGCTAGGCAGCAGTTTTCCTCTGCAAGTTGATTTTAATAGATTTAAAAAAAAAAAAAAACTCTGCCAGAGTAGTTTTTGAAAAGCCAGGCAAGCATGCAGAAAAACATGATTTGCAAGCATCCAGTCGATCAGCTTTTAAAAAGACATCTTTAGCTATGCAAATCCTCTGCTGCTATGCTTTATAACTCAGAATCAACTTGAAATATATTAATGGTGTCTAACATTCATCTGCTTAACTAATTAACTAATAAATTAAATCAATTTCTCTTATTTTGCCACATAGATACGAGAGAGTCACCGATGACAACGATGGTGCCTATGGACAAGAGAGGACAGAGAATGCTTGTGTAGCCCAGTACCAGAGCACCTCCCTGCATGTCCTCACACAGTTTGTTACAGATGCAGGGGAATTTAGAGGAGCCATGGAAGAGGGAAGACCGGGTCAGCAAAACTTCCTGCTGGGTACAGACTGGCATGTGGATGTCACGCAGCTTGTCAAGGAGTCTCTAAGGGTGCAGGATCCGACGATTGCCGAGCTCCTGGAGAGTCAAGTGCTAATTGGACTGAGTTCTGGAACCACTAAACTGCAGGTAGTGTGAGTAATAGTTTCATGTTGAGGATATTATTGGGGATGATCCAGCTAGTAAGATAATACATGAGCTTTGCTAAACAAGAACATGGTGAGGTTTTTTTGGAAATACTAATGGGAAAACTAGGAATAAGAATACTGTGTTTTCAAGAGCATAGTAAGATGTTTGCAATAATTGAGAACCTGCACAGCAGGGACTACTGGAGCAAAATTTGTTTGATGCACAAAGATTCTTTAGATGCAAAGCAGAGTTTCTGATGTGGCAATCTGAGATAAAGAGATTAGATGAAACATTTCAACATTTTTAAGTCACGATCACCAATTACAATGAATAAATGTGCTGTGTAAACCTTCTCTCCACTCTGAATTTTCCTGTACTCCATACTCCGTTGTCAAGACAAGCATAATACATAAAGTTTTTGCTTTGCATTTTAGATGTATTTTATAGTAGGAAACCAAGTCTTTAGGAGTCTGAGCTCCTCTAAGATTAGCATAACCAACTTAGCATAACCAAATAATTAACTGGATAGTATTGCAGAAAATATTGTGACCTTTGAAATTGCTCTTAATTTTTGATTATGTGTGCTTTTTATCGCTTCTTCATCTTTGTTTTTGTTTTTTTGTTTGTTTGTTTGTTTTGTTTTTTATTTGCAAAACTGCCTTAGTTCATTTTGGTCAGTCTGCTGTTTTTATTCCTTAAAATAAATTATGTGCTAAATATACCTTGAAATCACTTTGCTGATCACCAGGGAATACCCTGATATGAATACATCCAGGTTCCTTTCAGTTTTGCCTTTTGCATTGTGATCCTGTTTTTTCTAATTAAATTACATAAAAAGCATCAGTTCCTAGTAAAACCATTACAAATATTGTTGGTACTTAGTGATTTCATTTGGTTGTATAATGGTGACTGTACTCCCAAGATTTGTTTGACATAACTCTGTCTTATTATTATTATTATTATTATTATTATTATTATTATTATTATTATTATTATTATTATTATTATTATTATTATTATTATCAGCATATCATGAATGATTTTTTTTTCTTTTTATTTACTAAAATTTGCCAGACTACCATCATTTTGGTCTTCAATATGTAGGCTTGTGTCTATTCACCATAATCACTTACAATGAGATACAAAGCTACTTTACCAAGTTTAGATCACTTTTAACTTCTAAACTTTTGTGTGTTCAATATATATTCTTGCATGAATAAAAGCAAGTTGCAATGCAGTGAGACACTTTCTGCTCTGAGAAATTCATGTACTACACAATTTAAATTATTAGTGAGAACAAATATACATAAAATTTCTATACTCACACATCCTGAAGACTTAGCACTTGATAGTATTTGATCAGTAAGTATGTGTGTTGTGTTTTTACTATTTCCTTTTTTTGGCACGCATGGAACAACCATGCAATGCTGGATTCCCATCAGAAATGTCAGCAAAAGTCTCCATATTATATATATATATATATATATACTTGTGCTATATTTTGGCATCAACAAATGATAATTTTCTTGCTTTGACCAAGGAGTTTTACAGCATGATCTTAACATTTTTACTTCACAACACCAAACTTTTCATCCTTAACAAAGCAGTAGCTGGTGTAAAAAAATATAGCTTTCCCATAGTTGTCCTCAATCTGAATTATTTTGTCCTTTAGCTGTCATTGCCACTATCAAGAACTTTAAATCTTTGACCTTATAAACTCTTTTTATGTTTGAACTCTATATCTTAAAATAAATACACTAACTTTAGTGCTGTTTTCCAACCTTGTTCTTTGAAAACACTGCTATATGCCTGTGCACACTCGCATACATGCACAAAAATGGAAACAACAGTTTCCATCACTTTATTACTTTCCAAAACTATCAGTGACACTCGTTTTATGAAAAACAGTCACCTTGAGGTCTAGACAGGAAGGAGATGTGATGTTCATGTCAGGCTTTTACGGGCCTTTGTTCTTTACTGCTGTGTTGAAGGCTGTCTCCAACATGAACATTGTCCCAAATAGCAGAGATTGTTAAAGATCACATTTATTCTCCCTGAACGCAATAACAAGTCTTCTGATTATCAGAAACTTTTTATATGAGGACTCATGAAAAATCTTATATGGCTCTGATTGAAGCTGAAGGTGAGCAAGCTTGTGACCTTAGCTGAGTTATATGTTGGAGTTGGAAGTATAGTGTCTAAAATTCATGACTATTTATTCATCAGAACTTTTAAAACAGCCCTTAAGGGAATATTATGGAGTGTTTGCATGTTCTACATATGGTAGTTTTTAATTTGAAAGAACAGAAATTAAGAAGTGAAGGTTTAACATATAACGACAACTAATGATCTTTGTATACTTCATTTTTGCTGAGGGTAGTTGCTTGTTTATGTACTTCTACTTTAATTTAAGAAGGTTCCTTTTATTGTCTGCTGATTCCATTGAATTTATTTCATTTTTTGTCACTGATTAGTTGTAGTCTGAATGTCCCTGGTCTATCAGATCCTAAAAGAACAGTACCAGGAACAACTGCTTTAACAAAAGTGTTTGTAAGCAGGTGGAAAGGGGAAAGCATTTTACCTTTTTAAAATGTGAAAGTGCATCTTCTTTCAATTCTAAAATATTACATATCTATATTATTAAAAAGATGCAATCTAGTCTGCACCAGAATTGAACAGAATTTTAATTTATCCTCAGAACAAGACAAATTTGACACTGTCATTAAGTATTTTTCCGAAGTTAAAACAAAATGGAAAAGCTGTTATGAAGAAATAAGTCTGTTTTCCTGTTTCTTACAATTTTATAGACCAAGTAGCACTTAGGCACTGCTAATCAAATGGGCTTGATTAAATAATCCATAAATGAAAGCGCTTCTCTAGAGACAGCAGTTTGGGCATTTTGTTGTTCTTGTGAGTTCAGGTGAGTAATACAATATCTAATAGTTGCCTTAGGAAAGCAATCATTGTTGTCCATTAATTGTAGATGGATTAGCAAACCATGAAAACATCATTCTATGGAGAGACAGATAATTCACATGTAGAAATGATTTAAGACATTTCCCAGTCTTTCTTGGAATGGATGTCTCAATAAATCTACCTCAGGGTCAATGCTAAAGGATGTTGCTAAAAACTTGAGCAATACAACTCAGGTAAAATGTTAGATGCAAAAGTTTGTTGCAATTCGATTAGGGCAAGGTTGAGCAAGTCTTTATCTACTGTAGATATAGATTTATGTTATGTACTAATTTACTGTAGGAAAACATACAGTTGAAACAGGTATGACATTTTTTCCACGACTAGCCTTGATCACACAGAATTTATTTCGCAGTTGTTTATAGTTTGACCATAACATGTTGCAATTTTGAGATCTTTTAACTTAGTTTATGTTGTAGAAGTTCTTTCAAAGGGATTTCATAATTCTACAGTTCAGGCAGTAATACGTCTGGGTATGCCGCACAAAAAAGGATTAGTTTTACAAAAAGAGAAATTACTGTTTCACATAAGGGCATACTGGTTTGATTAGCTTCATTGCTTAAATAAATAAAATCATAATTTAAAACTGCAACTTGTACTTGCTTTGTTTGATATTCAAATCTGATGATCTGAAACATTTAAGTGTGACAAAGAAAAAAAAATCTGAGGGTGGAGATGAACACTTTTTTGTAGCTCTTTTTATACATATGCATCTATAGTATATATATTCAGCACAAAATGAATCTGGGGGATTTATTAACCAAAATCAGGTGTGAACCAAAGATATGAAGCAAAACTAAGACAAAGCAAAAGATGGCAAACAACTCGATGTTAAAAAATATATACATGTAGCAGAAAGAAAAATCCAACCAAAGAACAATAAGCATAATAGAATCATAATAAAGACAAGTGGAAAGGCAAAAATAAAATCAGATGAATAAAGACACTAATAAGAGTCATACAATACTATTGTTTTAGTGACAAAAATCATAAAATAAAGCCATTAACTCCATGAAGTAAATAAAAAATATGATGCCGAAAAAGGAACAAGCCTGAAAAACAGCCAGATTGATTCCAGTGAGGAATAAACACTAAAACCTATCAAGTTTACACCTGCGCCATGTCTCATTCTATCAGTTTTTTACCACGTAGCTCAGTGCACACACACACACGCCCGCGCGCACGCACACTTCCTAAAACACAGACACACACACCCCCACTTCCTAAAACACAGACACACACACACACACACACACCAAAGATTCACAAACAATCACAGTTCTATTTATTTAATGATACAATCAAGGTCTTGCTCAGGAGACTACAGACGTCACTCTCACACCATAAATCAACGCCGGCTTGACATTTACAAGACAACACAACAAGAGAAATACATCGCTGAAACACAGGCCATAAAATTCCACCTCTGCTGCAGGGGATTTCCTGGTTTCTAAAAAATCCATGCTCTTATGTTTCTATTTGCATTTCTATATCGTTATGCAGATTTAAACTAAGTTGTGTAAAAGCACCTTTCCATATATATATATATATATATATATATATATATATATATGTGTTACATTACCTCGAACACTTAAAACACTCTAAGTTAAAGAACGCATTTGTAGTTTTATTTGGATTCAATAAAGATTCACAGTTTCAAATGCATTTTGACTTTTAAACTGATGATCCTGTGCACTGAATCTTTAATGTTATCAATATTTTACTCTGCTGAAAGTTTTATTGTGTTGCAAAAAGGAAGAATGAATCCATTTAAGGACTCTTTGACAGGTTATGGATGGGACACTTGCATGCAAAACGTATTGTGCTGATAACCTTTGCAGACGTCAGTGTGTGAGTCAGACATGCGTGGTTTGGGTAATGATAGGTTCCTTGTTATATTGTTGGTTGCTCATGCCTAGATCTAGGTCTAAAAAAGGATTTTCAGGGGTTTTGCGTAGTTGAGCTTCCTTGATCTATACAGAAATGTTATAAGACATGAATTTGACAGGTCTGAATAGGAAAGGGTGAGGCTGGGAAGGCTCTTTAATTGCTCTCTCGGGACAAAATGAATAAATCTGTAAACTTGAAAACTGATTTTAGAGGAAGGGTCTTGACACACCTGAAAGCCTTTTGGGGAAATTTCACATTCATGGATGTAGGTGAAAGACAGAAACCACAGTTTCTTTGATGGTTTGGAGGCGAGAGAAAGGACAAGAAGTAATCTGACTGCTACGAGTACTATTACAGAATCTTGGAAAAGAGCCTCGACATGTCGGGATATAAGCACTGGAAAGTCTGGACAGCTGCTAGTTGGTACTCAGATGTTAGGTGGAAGAAAAGATGATCTTTTTGAAGGAGAAACAGAGCATCACCAGAGCTCTCTCTGAAGTGTCAGACGTTTTTATAGATTGTAAATCTTGAAAGATACTTGGAGTGTTGTCTTTTAATAGATACATTATGCGCCCTTTTATTCTCTTTTACAGTGGTTAAAGAGTCACTTTAAGAGTTCAAGTGTGCATCTGATGTCTAGGTAATAACAAATAAACATGAGTTTTTATTTTATGTACCTCATAGAAGTAGCATTGTATATAAACATAAAATTGCAGCTTCTGATAATAAGATTCATAACATTGGGGTGTCAGATTATTCTTTTGCTAAAGAACCAGTCAATAATGAAGGAAAACAAAAGCAGAACATGTTATTTACTTTATTGCACTTTTATGTTTTGTCTGTCTCATCATATGCATTTCTCATAAAGCTTTTGTGTCCCCACAAATCATAAACAATTGCTTAGACATTTTAAAATGCATATACAGTTCAGAGACCACAGTGTTTGCTTTTGACAATTCAAGGGTATTCATCCATTCACTTTGACTGTGTGAGAAACAAAAAGGGAAAATACAAAAGGAGGAAAACGGGGTATTGGGTCTGGACAAATGAGGCGGTGATCGGTGCTGACAGTTCATTATGGCTGGTAAATGCAGCTCTGTGGGGGAGGCTGCAGGAAATACTGGAGCCCTAATTGGAGCGGATGGAAGAGATTCTCATCTCAAAACAATATCACAGCTATTTACATGCTTACACCTCTGGCTACTCTGAAAGTTGGGACATTCCTTCCGAAGGTGTGGATTAGAATTCAGTTTGTTGATTTTTTCTTTTTTCTTATTTTTTTTTCCGCATCTTTTCACATGTATGTGCTTTTATTTTTATCAGAACCTAATGTACACTGTGTGCCCAATTATTGAAGAAGTCTTATGTTTGTAAACCACCAACTACAGTGTATTTGGTCAACCTAAAATGTTAATAAATCTCAAATATGAATGTTCGAGAAAGAACATGTAGGATCTTTAATTTTCATCTGGTTGATTGAAAATCATGAACAACTCAGATTTTTCCAATAAACATTTCTGACATAAAAAAGAAAGAATCAGTGACCCATACACCCACCCCTTTTTTCAATAACAGTGAAAGACTTATGGGAAAAGCCTTCTGTCAGTTTCCTTATACCACAAGTTCTCACCTGGGTTCAGGGGACCATGCCATAAGTTACCTATCCAGCCATGGACCCATCCATCTAGTCTGTCAAAAGTCACTCCTACTTTATCAGTCCAGACAACTTTTGAAAAATCTGTCTTCAGATATTTCTTGGCCCAGCGTAGACTCTTCAGTTTGTCTGTCTTGTTGGTCAGGTTTCAGCTTTCTTTACCTTGGCCAGCTCTAAACATTGTGCACTTTTACGTGCACCAGGCAGGTTGTAGTTATGGAATATGACAGAACTGGAAGATAATGAGCTCCTGGTACCTTCACTCTTGATTCTTCTCAAATTCTTGGCAGTTAATTTGCAGCTTTTTCTCAACACGTTTCTTGTGACCTTGTTGGCATTTTCCTACAAAATGTTTGATGGTTCCGTACCGTCATGCCCCAATATCTTAGCAATTTCAAGAGTCCTGCATCTCGCTAAGACACTTTTGGTCATTTTTGTCTCTTCAGAGTCAGTTACATCTCTTTTTTTAGCCTATTTTTGCCTAAAGGAAAGAAGTTGACTAATAATTATTCACACCTTGATATAGGGTGTTGACATCAGGATATACACTTCCTCATTATACAGATACAGATCACCTGCTATGCTTTAAAGTGTATGCTGGATACATTTTAAAGTGTATCCAGTTTTTAGTTAAAAATATACCTAAAAATAATATGGTCAAAATACTCTTTTCCCTAATAATTGTGCACACACAGTATAGTGAAGTTTTACCGTATGTAACAAGTCTAGACTTGCATGTAAGTATTGCTATCTTCTATAAAACATATCTAATTAACTCGTTAGAATATATATATATATATATATATATATATATATATATATATATATATATATATATATATATGTGTGTAAAACAGGTTTGCAGGCAAATGCTAGTTCATCACTATGTCCAGCGATTGCCATTTTCATTTAATTAGCAACTACATCAATCTGTTCTCAACATTTATTTTGCCTGCTATAGGTTTTGTCCCCTCTGACATCATCAGTCCTGGCTGAGAGGAGCATCAGGGTGGTGGATGATAAAGTGAGTGTGACAGAGCTTGGGGTGCAGTTGGTTTCTGGACTCTCTTTGTCCCTGCAACTGAGCCCTGGAAGCAACAGAGCGATTGTTGCTACTGCAAGCACACAGGAAGTCATAGAATCACTGACGCAGGTAAGATTCTATCCAAAGAACATGTACTCTCAATTTGTCATGATGTGTCATTAGTGTTAAAAGTATTAGGTCCCTGTTATAAAAAATTTATTTTGTAAATTATATTTTTATAACTAGTTCACAGCTGGATCAGAGTTAGTGTTGGTTTATTTTGTCTTAAAATATTTCTCATATATTAAAGTTTTCTTCATGTTGTTTGAAATTTAGGGAACAGTCATGACCCATGAGAGTTGTTCAGTCTTTTTACCATAATTAAAATCCACAACTGCTTCCCTTGAGCCTCTGGTTTATTTTGGTCCTCATTTGAGGGGAATCTGTAGATTTCTATTTGTGTTTTTGTTGGTAATTTCCACACTACTGGTGTCACACCAATTTAAATTTGCTATGTTCTGTGTTTGTTTTCACAGGAATCCCTCATCAGTGCCTGGCTTCAGTTCAGTGATGGATCTATGACTCCTCTGGACAACTACAACCCTGCCCATTTTATCCTGGCAGCCACATCTCTGGATGAACAGGTGGTAGTTGTGCAGCAGAGTGCAAAGTGGAAGTGGCCTCTCATTGCTGCCAAGGGTGAAGGCCAAGGTTTGCTTGTGCGTGTTGAGATGAGTCCATCAGAAGTGTGCCAGAAGTCCAAACGACGCTCTGCTTTAGCCACAGGAATGGTGAATGTACAGGTAAGGTTTGGTCAGTCAGAGGAGCAGTACAAGCAGCCAGGAGACAAAAGGACACTTCCGGATCCTCCATATTATGGTGGATCTATCTCTGACACGGACACTGGGTTAATAAACCGTGCTGCCACGACCATTAGAGGCCAAGTTCCAGTGAGACCTAATGGGGGTCGCTTATCGTCAGACAGTGGGAACAGAAACTTAAATGACTTTTCTGAATACCCAGAGCTGCCTCGGAGTCGTAGTACCGATGATGACTTATTGCCATCACGACGTGGCCTGACAGACCTAGAGATTGGCATGTATGCACTGCTGGGAGTCTTCTGCTTGGCCATCCTTGTTTTTCTCATCAATTGCATCTCTTATACATATAAGTACCGAAGTAAACACCTATCTCTAGAGGCCACAGAGACTATGCCCCATGCCCATGACTGGGTTTGGCTTGGCCAAGAGGAGGGGCTTTGTCTGCAGCAACAGCAGCATGAAGAATTGACTGGTACCTTGGAGGAAGGTAGTCAGCTTTTAAATGGAGGTATCCAGCGTAGTATTACGGATGGTGGCGGAAGTAGCTCAAGTGGAAGAGATCTGAGGAATGAATCACTTAACTCACCGACCACCAAGAGGAAGAGAGTGAAGTTCTCCACTTTCTCTAATGTGAAGTCTAGCAATGGATGTCCAGTGCTTAGCCCACTGCCACTGGTGCAGACCAGTGATATAAAATGGGTTTGTCCAGACATTGAGCTTGGGGACTCAAAGGATCTTAGGAACTACATGGAAAAGCTTAATGAGAATGCAATTAAGAACGCAGCATAAGAGGTTCTGGGTGTTTCCGTTGAACTAAAAGAGAAACTCACCTGAATGCCTTCATCATAAGGAGGGAGAGAATGGAAAAATATATATGAAAGAGTGAAAAACCAATCTGATGGCTGTAGTGTAACTGAAGACCTCACCTTGAAAACTGAGTAGATGACTCTGTTACTTTTGATTCTTTAACAGTTCTCAGACATGGTCAAGCAACAATTTCCAAGACTTGAATTTCCACAAAACAGCATAGCTTAAAGGTTCAAAAGTGAAAATTGTATTGTTGCTTAAATGTATGTTTTTTGTCTTCTACCAAGCTCAATATTTCTCTTTTGATTTTACTTCTTGTTTTTCTTTAAATCATGTTTTACTGTTCTAAATGTGGTAATATTATTTCAGAATATATTTTTCTCTTATTTTCTAAAGTTATTGTCGGTCCTTTGCTTTGAGTTGGCAATTATAGAGCCTATGGATCAACAGTCTAAAGCATTTTGTACTGTATATAAATGCAGAGTTTGATTTAGAGTTACTATATGTATGGTAACATTTTGTAAAGTGCTGTTTGATTTGGTTTTAGTTTTGTTTAGTCTCCAAAAGTCAGATCCATGCATGATGTTATTTATGAGGAGCCATGTGTGTCTGATCTGAAAATATGTAGATAACTAATACTGTTACACTTGGAGACAATTTAGTACTGTATTATTAAATTCCTTTATCATGGTTAAGTTCTGGACTTGTATGTTTATGTTAATTTAATTATGTTTCTTGGTCCTCACATTTCCTGTTTGTGTATATTCAGAGATCACACTCTCTGAATATACAAAAGTGCTTTACTGCTGAGCACTTTTGAACTTCTCAAATTCTGCAGAGAATTTGAGAAGTTCTGCAGAGGAAAAACTGTGATTCCTGCCAAAACCACAAAAAGACAATTGCGTGCAATGACCACAAATTTATGGACACTTCTGGTAAAAATATGTTAAAAGCTTTAAGCCAAACCATAAGATTTTTTTACCTCATGTTACCAATTTGCTCTTTGAGTATGGTAGCAAGATAAACTTGGGTCCTTGTTTATCTTAATTGCCCTTGTTTTGAAATTATTTACCTCGAATTGTGAATATGGGCAAGTATAAAGCATCAATGTAATTAAACCTATTTCCTGACCTATTTCATGTGGATCAAATGAACTAACGCTGGGGACACATTACAAGATTTTTCACCTGATTTTATCCTCAATTATTAGGTGGGGGAAATCTACTCTGTTTGTACCAAGTCAACAAGGTGAGTTGGCATAAAAACCTTCTAGCCCAAGATATGATAGAGACTGGAATCTACAACTCTGAGGGTGGAGCCAACCCGACCTCAGTCATTGTCAAAAACATGTTTGAATGTTTGTGTGTTACCAATAGCCAATGAAAAGGAGAGACTGGGAACAAATGCTTTAAAAAAAACAAAAAAAACAACAAAAAAAAACTTTATTTGTAACTCTATCGCGACAACATTATGTAGGTAAATGCTCTGGCCACAATCCAAACTTTCAACTAGCAATTTACAATTACATAATAATAAAAAGAAAAAGAACACAGAGATGCGTAGATATTCAAGAAGAAAACAGTAAATAATAATCCAATTAAAATAAACCAAACAGTTCACATTATTACACATAAAGTTAATGGAGCTTAATATAATGAACTGACATTTTGTGTTATGTCATATTTATTTCCAAGGGAAATAAGAAGTCCTGGATTATGACTTAATAGTTACTTGTAAGTCTAGTCAGCTGAAATCAGTAAAATATAGATTTTTTTTTTTAATTCAGAAAGACCCAATTGTTTAAAATGGACACACTTGGAACTGATAACCAAGTGATATCTGTTAACATTTTTCTCTGTCAGACTACAGCTAGATTTTAATTGTACTTATAAATATTTTTATCATTTTTAATTTCTTTCTTTTAATCTTTTATGATTTTAATTATTTGGGGGTTTTTTATGTTATTTCCCAAATTAATTTTTTAGTTTTGTTTTTTTTTTTTTTCTTAAATTTCTTGTGCCCTCTCCCCCAATGAATAAATGTACTCATTTTAACAGCTTTTCAAAATGTCCTCTTTTTTTTTTTAAGCGTGAGACTGTTATTACAACATTTACACATCTTTTGGAGGGGGTGCAACAAGTATTGTGAAACTCAATGTTTTCATAATTCTCCATAGTATTTTGTCCAAGTTAATATCTAGACTTTCACGTCCAACTAAATTGTACCGCAAAAAACTGTGATTGGAATGAACATTTTTCTAAACTTTGAAATTCATGAATTTGTGATCCCTTTTCTGGTACACCTGTTTTATTCTGGTTCATTCTTTTCTACTGTGTCTTTTTTTGAGAATTGGCTGCTTGATTAATTAAATATGATGGCAATTCTTGCTCTTTTGTGTGATTTGATAATCAGATCTCAGCCTACCAATTATTATTTTATGTAGATGGTTCATTAGTATCAGTTGCCACCATTACTAACTTTTACTGTAGCTGACAGCTGAAAGTGAGAGCCTGGTTCACACTGGATGGGAAGCAATCAAGATAAAAATTTTACTTTTAATTTTGAGGCCATAACTCTTAGCTGGAAAACACAACATTTCTATTTTGCGTTGGAAAATACGTTTTTTTGCACCTTGAAGAAAGGTCTGCATTTTATCACCCCCAAGAATCATTAGATACTGTTCCCATGTGTTAGACTGTTTATTTAAGAAAAAATAAAAATAAAAGTTATGTTCTGTCATAGTAAAATATGGTGAATTTTGCCCCTCTTTCTAGATTGAGAGATATAAATCCAAATATTTGGGTATTTATGCTGATATTCCTCTGTTTTTATTTAGCAGAATGTGAAGCGTTGTCTTCCTTTTTGGGCCAAAAATATGTTTTGTGCATTGGTGAGAAAAAAGCAAAACTTTTTTTTGAAAGCATGCCTTAAAATATATAAAGCATAATCATTTGAGTGATGCAGCTAGACAACTATTCCAAACCTGCCATCCACCTCTAGATGGAGAAAACCTTTTAATCTTGTTGAATTAAAGCAATTCTGCAAAGAAAAGAGGGAAAAAGTTCCCTCAACAATCCAGAAAATCAAGACTTTTTACCAGCTTGAGCTACAGAAAACACACCCTCCTCCACTTTCTGTCTCTTTGTCACCGATGAGCTCCCAACTGCTACTGCTGTCTTTTCTTCCTCAGTTCTTGCCAACTTAGACATCTGCCTGTGTCCTCCATGCTCAAGCGCTATGTATCTTTCCTGCTGACACAAAGATCTCTGAGTCTGCACTCCAGCTCACTAAGTAACCGGCAACTCCTGTCAGGTATAATGGAACACAACCCTTACACCATTATGAACCATCTCCTCTGACATTTGCCATGTCGATGTATCACTACTTTTCTCATTTCATAAACTTTTCCACTGTTGCTATGACAACAGTCCTCAACACAGCCCTCTTTCCTTCCTATTTCACTCTTTTGACATGTTGTGTGACGAACATCACCAATTACACTGCTGAAATCAGCAGTGTACAGCTGAATGTTTTTTTTCCAGTACAAGCCTTACAGTATAGCAAAGGTCTTGTTACAAGATCAGATTTTATCGAATAAATGCTCCTTACATGTTGTGAGTCACAGCATCTCCATTTTATTATAAAAATGTAGATCTCTTAAAGCTGCATACAGTCTTAGCTTACTCTCCTCTCTATTTATATTTGCAATAATGCAACACGACTAAATATATAAAGCTTGCTGTATTAGATTCTGAATGATCACTTAAAACCTGAGAAGTTCGATTTGTTGGTGGTACTAAAGTAAATGTCAGGTGTTCAATAATACATTTTTATGAATTCAAGGCATTCTAGAAAAAAAATCACAACCAGAATGTGGCACTATAGGACTAGGGAAAACGAAGATCAAATCGTTTTAGTCAGGAACATACAGTGCCTTGACTTGAAATTGCTGAATGACTTGAAATTCTCCCCATTTTGTCAGATTACAACCTTGAACTTCAGTGTATTTTATCAGAATTTTAATAGACAGACCAGCCCCAGCTCCAGAAGAGTTTAGGCCCTGACAGACAAACACAACATAGTGCACAACTGGAAAGTTGCAGGAAATGGGTGTTTTTCAATTTTTTTAGCAAATTAAATTTGAAAAATCTACATTTATACTCAGCCAATCATTAAAATAGCCAATACATTAAAAATACCTCACCGCTATTACAGCTGTAAGTCTTTTGAGCTTACCACTACCTTACCACTACCACCATTGTATATATAGCGACAGATTGAATGCATGTTGTGTACAAAAGTTAATATCACTCAGGACTGCATTATAGAAGGAGGCTGTGGAGGTGCTATGTATTTCCAGGCACATAGTGCCTTCTTATATAGCAAAATCAGTAACTATCTTACATTCAGTTGTTACAAAAATGCTGTTTATGTCAAAGATCACTTAAAAGAAATGTGACTTTGCAATTTGACACCTTAAAATTTGTCTCTGTTTCTTTAAGAAACACTTACTACACTACACTTCCTACATTTCCGACATTCCCCCTTCATCACAAAAATCATCTACATCTGTTTTAGGAGAGTTGAACTGAAGTATAGTTTGTTTGATGGGCTTAGTAGAAGAGCAGTTCTGCCATGTGTTTTTGCATTAGCTGCTAGCCATGTATTGATTTGATCAAGGTGAATTCAATTAGGGAAACCCCTGAAACTTGGAGGACAATTCCCCTTAAGGACCAGAATACACAACTTCTGCATAAATTATGCAAAGAAAGCATGTAAGAAATATTTTCAACAGATTTCAAGTTGGCTATTTATTCTGTTTTCTTTTATTATCAACTTTTTTTATAAAGTGCTTTAACACCAGCCATATCTGAAATGAGGTGCTGAACAATAAATATTGTGAACTCTTCAACCTCTTTGTTCCTTTGTTCATGTTAGCATGGACACTGGCCAGTCTAAATTCCTGTTGCCCTGCTGCTTGCCTGCTTGCTTGTCAATGGTTTTGTGTAGATAAAATGAGAACAATGATCCTACATTCAGTATGTGCCTTTGTTTCAACCTGATTTATGGGTTAGGATCGTGCAATTAAAACAGGTTTGAATGTAGTGTTGTTTTTCCTCATTTATAATCTGCTGACAATAGCAAAACAAGATTCCTTTGACTTTGGCTGTATTTGTACGTACAAACAGGGAGCAAGTTGAATCAAACTTGGGAAGATGCTAAATGACTTGTAGCTCTGAACAGGAAGCCACTAATTCATTAGGGGGAAATATATGTTGGCAGTTTTAGGTGTGTGCAGCTGCTCATTGGAAATCCCAATGGTAATGGCCTTATTGAGCTCAAACAGGAGAAGAGGTTGCAACATTTCCTTGTGCTGAACTCAGAGAAACACTTGTGCACCATGGTATCAGTTTAGTGCCTATTTATCTCTATCAGTAATTGTGTTCTTAATAGGGCTGTTGTAAACGAATATTTTAGTAATCGAGTAATCTATCGATTTTTCTTACAATTAATCGAGTAATCGGATAAAAAAAATTACAAAATAAAATATTGGTAAATCTGGCATAACACCAGTGTTACTATCGGATATCAATGTCAGTCCTTTTTTTTTTTTTTTTTTTTTTGAGCATCTCCAAAAGTTACAGCAGCTCCCGGAGGAGAAAGGCTGCCGTACTCCAGGCATTGCGGCAGCCATTTTAAGGATGCTTATTGGACCCCCAAAACGATGAAAACCCGGGCATTATCATCAATCAATAAAATCCCCACGGGCCGAACTTGAAAATTGGACGTTATGCCACTAACACATAGCTTTCGTCAACAACTCAGAGGCGGAAGCCAGAGCAACGCAAGTAATGTCCCAGCCGGAATACGGTGCGCTAAATAATAAAACATAAATTAACGAAGCTTCGAGGCAGGTAAATTTTCCTCGAGAAATTTTAATAATCGAGGTACTTGAATTTTTCGAGGAATAGTTTCAGCCCTAGTTCTTAAGTCTGTTGTTTTCCTGTGCTTGGGAAAGAAATGAGTATTTGGGTTTCCTAAAGTGTACATGGTGGTTTTCCTTCCACTGTTTCCTATAATTTTAAAAGTTGTCACTGTTTATGTTCAAGCATTCTTGAGAGGCACTGATCGTTGCTAGACTTGTTACAACATGTAAGATACCAATACTGCATAAAGACAAAAAGTGGAAACATTTTATTTTCCATCTGTACACTGTGCCATTAAAGTTCCTTTTACGGTTTCTCTTTATATATTATATTTTTGACCATTTAAAATCCTTAGTCAATAATGACCTAGATCGCTGATTGTATTCAGGTCACGTCCTATATCCCTGTTGCTTCACCTGTTAAATTTCCTAAACCTAAAAGTAAGGTATCCTAATGGTGGTGTGAACAAAAAAAATATTGGCATAAACTCAGAGACCTTACTAGATAACAACAGAAGCTTATTAGTAGCCAAGGACTTAGAACAACATATATGATGACCTGTCATCCATTTTTACCACATTTTACTGCTGCTCCTCCACATAGAGAGAGAAGTCAATTAAGATAGCTCAGCTATGTGGTTAGGATGCCTCCCTGATGAGGTGTTTTGGGCACGCCCCACTGGTCTAGAGAAAGACCGGAACACATTTCTCCCAGCTGGCCTGGGAACGCCTTGAGATTCTCCTGGAGGAGCTGGCCCATGTAGCTGTGGAGAGAAACGTCTGGGCCTCCCTTCTTAAACTGTTTCCCCACAACCCAATCCCAGATTAAGCGAAAGATGGATGGGTAGCAATGCAGAAATGGTAACATTAGGTCTGTCTTGAATCAATTTCATCAAATGAAAATGTTTATTATTATCAATTTTGAATCACAATCTTGGTCTTTTACATATATGTAGATACCATCATACAATTATAGGAGCATGAATATCCTATTACTAGAACTGTCTGAGGCTTAGGGCCATTTTAAGAAGAATGTAGGTAGCCTAAAATAAGCTTAATGATGTCCATGAGTAAACTCATTAAAGTTGTCAGTGATTGGAACCAAACGGTGCATCTCAAATACATCAACTGATAATGTGACGTGTTGTAGCAAACAAAGGAACACGCTGTGTGTTGTTGCTAAATTGCAGGTTTCCTGATCATTAATGGGTCATTAATTTGTGCTGCTCCTGTTAGACTGCTTTGGTCTTATTTTAAATGAGCTGGGTGCATGTAATGTTAGAATCTCATCATCAATGATTAAAACAAATCACCAACAAGGCCTGACCACTGATAGCAATTTGAAGGTCTCAGAGCACCTTGCATCAACTCGCACTAACAAGGCCAATCAGGAAAGTCCAATGTGGGGCATAATTCCTCACAAGAACTGTTTAGGATTTTAATCACTTTCCAGCTGAGTACCGTGCTGTAAAGTTTTGTGACTTGTACTTTAGAAATAATTACCTACAGATAGTCTATTTTAAATAATAAATTATCTCATAAAAAAAGACTATTTTAAAACCGTAAGTTTTATACAGTTTGAATTAACATAGTATTTTTGGTGTCAGCAAAACATATTTTCACATGTTAGAAAAAAGGCTGATTTTCATCTCTTGTGCACATTGTGACTCAAAATTTTCTCCACTTTTTTATTTCTATGTCCGGCTAAGATTAATCATAGCTATCATTTCACTTCATTTGATAATAAAAGACTGAAAGAAAAAGATTAATGAACAATTATCACAACCACCGATAGACCATCAAAGAGTAATATGAGCATTACCTCACTGATTCAGAAGAGGTTTCAATCACAGTCAAGTGTCACATTAATGTCCACTGAATACGCCATTGAACATAGCAAAGGTTTTGTTTTAAAATAAAGTCAGTTAACCCATAAAAAGGGACCATTTTAATGGGGCAGATTATTATAGTGGAACTCATTATCCTGGTTATGTCAAAAAATGACACCATCATGTGGCCAATATACAGTAAAATTGGAGCAGGTTTTAAGCATTAGACTGCCAAAAGGATGAAAATGTTCACATAAATAAAATACATTGAGAGATAATCTCTTGGAACTATTTTCCCTTGAGAGAGTGATTCAGTATGGACTTGAGGATAAACTAATGTATGGAAATATCCAGGACTATTTTTTATTTTTTTTACTTTTTCAGAACTTTCTCTACATCACTAGTTTGACATGCGACTCAATTACAAGCATATAAAAGAACAGAAACAAATAAATAATACAGATAAAAATGTTCAAAATGTTTTTGAACAGAATCATGCATTACTCTTTTCCAGAACTGAATAGTGCAGATAAATCTGATCCCTTTATCTCTTGCTGAAAATGTTCACATGCTGTTAAATGAGAATCTTGTTCAAGAATTCAGCTAGGATTCAGAAAGGAGAAGTGATGATAGACTTGTTTATACATGCCTATGCGCTGAAATGTCTGAATGTTTTCCAGAACTTTTTTGAGGCCAAATTGAATTATTTCTCTATATCCTGTTCTAATTCCTTCCATGCTTGAGTTTTTGCTTCTGCAATGACAGAACCCTTGGTACGTCTGGCTAGCCAAACAAAATTATGTTTTGTTTACAGTTACAGACTCATTCATTTCAAATATCATTAAAAAGTTAACTTATTTCAGTGACTCAATTCACTAAGTGAAACACACTACATAGATTAATTGGACATAGACAGTTTATTCCGTTTTTGTTTTTTTTCCATTTCATTTTCATTTTCCACCATGTTTTAAAATGTACTATTAATTTACAGTCAATGGGGATGGGAGGTGTATCTTATGAAATTGTTCCTATTTTTTGATGAGTTGTGTGATTAGATTACGTCTTGCAAATCTAGCAGCTGGACGCTAATGTGTTTAATCCACTGTATTCTTTTGCAATCTTTTGTTCTGAGTGCAATGTGGTCGTCTCCGGGTGCATGAGTGAAAAATTATCATGAAGAACACATTCTCTGCTCCTAAGAATGGATTTTATTAAGTTTGGAATGATAAAAAAGGCACTTTGGTACATAATAAATCCAGATAACTGGTTGAAGGCGGTAGGTCAATGTTCTCAATTGTTTCAGACCAATTTAACATTTGCCTCAAGAGTGCACTTCCACCCCCACCCACAACCCCCCATCCGTCTTTTAGTGCCAATAGTGCCTACCTTCTCTGTGACCCCAGTGTTTTCCGTGCAACACAAATCATTAACAAAAGGTCATGGTGGAAAGGGACTCTGTATTTAACGTGTAAAAACGAATTAGATGATAGGTGTCAGAACCTGGAAGGGGCCTGCGCTGTCAAGTCAATTGTCACTTCATCTCAAGATGACAATTTATCAAATTACAGCCCAGCTGCAGGGGTTTACAGGCGAGATTAGTGATACATAGGGAGGAAAAGGCGTTTTTTAAGTGGATCCTATACCTCAGCCCCCAATCAATAAAGTCTACTCTTCTCACCCCTATCCTACATGCTACTGTCTTTTTTCCCCTCTTCCCACCTGTCTTTCTCTCAGCTGTCTAATTCTCAACTCAATACCAATCTCAAGGGTGTATGCCTGTGTTTGTGTGTCCCGATTTGTGTATGGGCTGCTTGTGTTTTCTTGTGATTGTGTTTTGGTTAGGTGAGATATAATGTAGGACAGGCTTTGGCAGCTCCATTATCTGGGTGGTGTCAGCTTGTCCGCCTTTGCATGCTTCCTTTCTTTAGGCCCACTTTCCCAATCAAACATTTATTTGCCGCTCTGACATCCCGTGTCAAGCCTCTTCTCGCTGTCTGTCAGTGAGTTGGGGCTTACTGTACTGATAGCTCAGCAGCTTACAGGCCTGCTGTTGCTGATATGTGACCTCTGTTCTCATTCTTTCTGCAAAACTTTCCAACACAAAGTCAGAATTTAAAATGAGTTTCATACAGTCTTTGAGATTGGATTCAGAATAAGATTCTGTGTATTTGGGAACCTAATTTTGGTTTCAACTGAAGCCTATATACTCTTTAAAATAATGTAATTATGTCTTTAAGCCTACATAACAAAACCCTTCCCTCTTCAAAAAGCTTGCATGGGTAAATCTATTTAATAATTTTACTGTAAATGATATTTTATGTTCTTAAAATATATCCTAACAAAAATAGTCATCCAATGCACTGCTGAAAACACATTTTTGCATTTTTTTGTAAAGCTTCTTTCTGAGTGAGACCAGGGTTTTCTGATAGCCATTTCAAAGCATAATGTGTGTCTTTTAGCCACTTTTTAACTAAATTTTAAATATGAAAAGCATCAACGCATTTTTAAGGCCCATTTATGCCTAAATATCTAAAGCAATCTCTTTTCCTGGCTGAAAAGAGATTGCTTCAGTGTCTCATCGTAATATTATTATTATTATTATTATTATTATTATTATTATTATTATTATTATTATTATTATTATTATTATTATTATTATCACTATGTTTTATAAAGTGCATCAGGCCCTCTTACAACAAAACAGTCATCCATCACTATGCTGCCACCCCGGTACTTCAAAGCTGAGATCGTATCCTCAGCTTAGACACTTTCCCCACTTTACATATTACATTCACTGTTTTCGATGTGTGATTTTACTGTTACTGTACTGATGAGCCCCTTTTTTTTTTTTGCAGAAACAATAGATGAGTAGAATTACAAACTGAAAGTTGGGTTTTTATGTTGCTTCTTGTATAATGGCTTCTTTCTGTCTGGATGGCCTTTCAGCCCAAATGTGCAAAGGACTTTGTGTCTTATTTTATTGGGCATGCTAAAAATATTCTAAGAGTATGAAATCCTTCATTAGATTTTTTTTATGCTGCTATTTTTATACAATTGTAAAGTTGTTAAAAAAGTTGATTATTTACTCATTAGTTGAAGAGATGCCTTAAGTTATATTTTTTATGTTCTGGCAAAACAGATCTGCTTTCAGTGTGAGTGCCAGCTGACTTGCTCAGCGATTTAGCATATGATTAAGTCAGTAATTGGGGGGGAAAGTGTAAACATATTACTGATTCAATTAACCTTCTTATGCATTTCGAATCAGACAGATATTTAGCCTCCTAGCCCATAGATATCTTAAGAATGCAAATGGTTGACGAGAATAAGACTTCAGCAGCAGATGGGAAACACACTTTCTGGGGGACATGGCAGCTCAATTAATAGTGTTAAATGTGGAAATAATTCAGGGTGCCATTTTATCATTCACAGGGGAAGATAAAAAAAATAGCACAGAATTGTCATTTATCCATAGCGCACATAGGAACAAATTGAAGTGACACTGAAGAGTGAAACAGGCTGTGTAGATAGCAATAAGGAACCAGGGCATTCTTGTTATTGGCAGCTTAATAGTAAAACGGTGTTGTGTAAGTTTTCCATTCCAAAAGTACAGGTTCTAAGTTCAGCTTACTCAAATTACAACTCAATTTATTTATAGTCACAGTTCAGCACTTAAAGATTCAGGGCTAAATTCACAGTAGCAAGATGGTTTAGCTAACATGATCATTTTTTCAAAGATGAAGTCTGAAGAAAATTAATTCTTAAATCTTGGGAGATGACAGCATTGCACATAAACAGCTTTCATTGAAAAACAAACATGTACATCTCCAGTGCTCAAGGCCCAGGGTCCTATAAATTTTAGATGTATCTCTGCTCCAACACACCTGAGTCAACTAATATCATTAGCAGGACTTTGAAGAACTTGACTGCATACTGAGGAGGGATTTCAGCCATTTGACTGAGGTGTGTTGGACCAGGAACACATCAACAAGTTGCAGGGCACTGGCCTTTCAGGCCTGAAGACCCTGGTTTAGATCAAATCTTACTAATTTCTGGAATAGATCACTCAAACTAAAGACCAAATTGAGATATAACTTGACGGTTTACATTTGTTCTCCAGCGTTTGTTGTCCAGTTGGACATATTGAGCTATTTGTTAAGAAGAAAATGCACAATTTTCAGTTTCCATATTTGCAAAGCTGGTGAAGACATAAAGACTTACAGGTATTACTACAAGGAAAGTTCACCTTATAAAATATGCATTAAAGGAGGCTAAAGAAAATTCATGACACACTTTTCAGAGTTATAAATGTAAAAAATAAAAATAAAATCATGCATAGTTTGTTTTCTACTGTGCAATGACGCAATACTTTGTTCATAAAAACTCATTGACATTTGTAGTTATAAGGTTACAGAAAGTGGAAAAAGTTAAGGAGGCATTATTCCTTTTGTTATACACTATATAAAAGTTGCATTTTAAATGATACTGGCACAAATATTAAAAAATATTGATGCCTTTGAGGAGAAAAGGTCACATTCTGCTTCAGGTCTTAATGCTTCATCCTATAAAAAAAAAAAAAAAACATTTGTTTTTGACTTTAACAGCTGTGCAATTTTAATCAAAGGATAAACAGGGACACTGTCTAAGTTCAGAAAATAATCTCTTTGCTTCTATTTCTTTTCTAGAGTCATATGACTTTTTTATTTCATTTCCTGCTACCTCCTTCCTGATGCCAACAAAAAATCTGCTTTCAACCATCTGTCTCCCAGTGCAACACATTCTTTCTATTCTCCCGATAGAAAGAAGGAAAACGCTTATATTTACATTTATATACAGCAGAAGCAAATCTTTTTTTTTCATCTTTCTTTATTTATCCAGATGTGCAACCTCAAGAAGCTGTATACTGTCCCCTCTAAGCCTTTTGTCCAAGGGAATAGTTCTTACTTCACAAGTTTCTCTCTTTCATTTCTCTGTAGTTTGGGTGTTTTTGTCACATCCTTCTTGTCTCAGCATTATGTACTCAGAATTTGTCATTTATTCTTAACCGAAGAAATTGCACATTTTGTAAATTGTACAACCTGCATGCACACATACATGATCACGCCTACACACAAGATAAAAGAAAAGGAAAAGGTTACACATAGGAATCCCTAGAAGTAGTGGCAGGCAGGAGGTGGAAGACAACCAGCAGAGTGCTAAGGAGGTGGAAGTCTGGGGTTGAAAGTGGTAGCAATAGAGTGTTTGTCCAAGAGGAAGGTGATCTGAAAGAGCACAGCCTAGTGCTGGTTGCAGTGGAAAGGCAGAAGTGAGAAAGGTCATTGGCAAAGGAGCCTCTGGGGATACCAGTGAGGGGTTGGCAACGGACACCGGGGGATGCAGAGAGTTAGGGAGCCTCTGTGTTCAACACTTTGTGAAAAACTGCAGCGGTGAGATTACATTTCACCACTCCAACAAATAAGTCTCTCTTGCTGTTGTATATCTCTGCATCACAGTAAAACAGAGATACAAGATAAACTGAGGAGTACACACTAGATTTAGGACATTTCTTTTTTTTTCTTTTTTTTTTTACACAATGTTAGAGGCAATCATTTTGAACAGGTACCCCTCAGGTCTGCTTCCCTCGCCCTGCTGACTAGGGCTTAAAATTGTGAATAGACACAAAGTGTAGGACACTGACAGGGAATGACCCAACGCTCTGGGATCTTTTGAAGCTGTGACTGTTGTTGTTTTATTTTTAGCCTATTTTAGGGTTGCACCACTGTACGAAAGTTTATGCCTGGCCTTGTCATTGTTCTACTATGACTATGCATTTCTGTATAAACTTCTAGATGCTATGAATAATCATGTTAAATACTTTTATGGTAATTTATCTCACAAGAAGTGAAACTTTTGCTTAGAATGTTGTTTTACTCTTAAATTGTGGCCAGAATGGTCTTCCCAATCAGAATGTCTCCTCACAGCAGTTTTGCAGAAATATCAGCTTAAATAAATCTCAAGCTGGACCTTTGACTTTTCCCAATTGGAGTTGATGGTTAAGCTGTTCCCTGCAATGGACTGGTGACCCATTCAGGGTGTACCCCGTCTCTCGCCCAACAAATACTAAAGATAGGCACCTGCCACAGAGTGACTCTGCAATGATACGCGGGTGCAGACAATGAATATTTAACCATTTACAGGAATAGGCACTGTGAGGAATTTTAACAAATTCTTGGTTATTTGAGATAGACCAGGTAATTTGGAGCAATTTAAAGTAGCACAGCAGCACTGTTGCACAAAAAGATTTTCAAGTTTTTTTTCGAATAATAAAAGAGGATGAAATAAGCTTTAGAAATACTTAACTAGGGCGTGCAGTGGTGGCGTAGGGGTTATCGCGACCCACATTTGGAGGCCTTGAGTCCTCGACGCGGCCTTCGCAGGTTCGACTCCCAGACCCGACGACATTTACCGCATGTCTTCCCCCCTCTCCTTACCCCATTCCTGTCAGCCAACTGTCAAAAAATAAGGGACACTAGAGCCTGCAAAAAAGCCCCCTGGTGGGGGAAAAAAAAAAAAAAAAAAGAAATGCTTAACTATAGGAAAGTCTCACACTTACAATGACTCACAAATCAAATTATTTCTTGTGAAAAAAAGATATAATATTCAACTTGTAGAGGCAAACCCAACGTAACACATGCAGATTGAGTCGACAGAAGAGTAATCTTAGATGTAAACCAGCAGGTATCCCTACTGGCAATGAAATCTACCACTTCTATGCATGTCAAGACTTGTGACCATGATTGGTTTCTTCAAGAGTCAAATTCAATAAATTAGAGTATTATTGAAATGATCATGTCGCACAGTCACTCAATTAACTAAGTGAAACACATTAAAGTGATCCATTCTAATTTATTTAATATATTTGTATAGTCAGAATTGTTTCTATCCTAATATGTCAAATTTAATCCAGGGAAGGAATTTTTTTTTTTTTTACTGATTTAACTCAAATGTAATTTCATTTCAGGGCCTTTATTCATCATTCTATGATCTTAAATAGTGTGATCCACAGTGTTATCTTCTATGGCATCATCATCTTTGCATCGCTTTAAGGCTACAAGCAACAGATTACAAAGTGAGGTACCTCAAGGCAGCAAAGGGAGCTAAAATAAAAATGTGTTTTGGATGAAAATTAAAGACCTAAATCAAAATAATGTTACACATAAAAGCAATTCAGCATGGTTTGCTTTAATAAAAACACTTGTACAGGGATTCTAATTGTTTAACCAAATTATTTTGGATATTTTATTTTAGTCTTAAGTATATTTTTGATACACACCTTTTCCTTCGACGTAATCGTGCTTATTGATTTTTGCCACTAAAATTGTTAGCGAGTTACAAAACAAAGTGCTTCAGCAATCAGAAAATCTTCAGGGTGAAGTCGAGTCACTGCCAGTTTTTTGTCTTTTAACTTGAGAAACATAAGGGTAAAAAAAAAAAAAAAAAAGACACGATTGTGTGCTGACATGGTTCTGCTGCAACTGATAAGAAACATGTACTACAAAGTAACACGTTTTCTATGAAAAAGAGATAAGAAAACATTCAGAAAACCTCATATAAACTCTGGGAAAGACATAAGAAAAAGAGTTCCAGAAGCAGAGTTATTTTGCAAGGAAGCATAAACAAACTTTAAGTGAAAAACATCCCATCTTGGTGGATTTACTGTTGCAAGAAAGTTGTATTTAAAATGCATATGGTAAGATACAATTAAAATCTGAGAGAAACATATGGTGCTACTTCTGTTGAGTAATGTGGTCTATCACAAATTAACAATAAGCTCACAATGATTAGGTTTCATAAGATATCCAATCTAATCGTCCCACATGTTCCGGAAAGGGGTTTTTCACCAAGGGAAGCTGTGCCAAGCTGACCTTTGCTCTAGTGACTAAGAACAGTACTCATAACTAAATACTGCTAAACTTATTTTGCCTACTGGAGAGAGTGAGAGACATGTCAATCATGGAGAGTTTTCATATACCCACACACTGCTGAAGAAGGCAAAATAGCTAAAAAACTGTGTGGGTGAGCTTCAGGTATTGTTGAGATTTATATAAGTGTTAGGAGTGTCATGAATCCTGCCTGAAATGAAGGGTGAGTTATGGATTACCACAAGAAAAGAAGAATCAGACGAAGGTTTTGATTAATATTTTAACTACTTCAGTAGGATGTCATTTTCTTTCAAGCATAAAAAAACAACAAAGCATTGGACATTCATACATCTACTATTCATTGTAGGATGACTTCTCATTTGCTGTTGAAATAATTGTGGGTTTTTTTGGATTTTTTTAGGCCAACCACACATGATTGTTTCACCCAGTTTTATCCTGTTTACAATAATGTAAAAAGAAAATAATAATAAAGGAGAGACTGGATCAAGACTAAAATGCAGAAAATAACTTCACTGAAACTTTCAAACATATGCCATAAATGAAGTGGTCTTTAAAAGAAAGACCACTTTCTTTTAAAGAAAGATTTTTGTTCACAAATCTTTTTGATCTTGTGAACAAAAAGATTTTTGTAGATCTTTTCGTTCACAAGATCTACAAAAAGCAATAAATTGCATCTCAAATGCTCAAGAACCTTTACTTTTGAAGTTGTAATATGAAGTAAATTACCTTTGGCAGAGAAGGAGGAGGAGAGAGGAGTCAAATAAATATCCACTGTGAGAAGCTAGCTTTATTATCATTCTGTGATCTCTATTTTATAATAAGTAGTTTCAAACTTTTAGAATTAAGCAATATTTCCAACCTAATTTTAACTATTTCCACTAATAAAAAGAAACAGCACTGCCAAGGGAATTCTAGACAAATTATTTAAATATATTCATACAATCTCCACAGGCACATAATTCTATTTTTACATTTTCCAGCAAAAAGAAGTAAGAAATTGGAAAATCTGTTAGTGTGACACAAAATCCAACTCATTCTTTGGGTTCTGAATTCAGTGAAGATTCAACTAAATAGAAGAACGTTGCAAAAAAAATAATAATAATAATGTTTTGTCAAACTTGCTTGTTCTCCATCTCTCCTCTTTACCAAAGGAAAATGCTGATCCCCTTTGACAGAAACATAGCATCTCTGAATTATCAAGAATTCAGACTCAGCTCAAAAGAATCTTCTCCCATCTGTCATGTTTTATGAATCACAAAGGATAAAATAACACATTATTTTGTCTCAAGAGCTAAATAACATCTATTTTGTCTAAAACTTCTATGGTAAATTGTAGGACCTCAACTTCACAAACTTTTCTTGACTAATCATGCAACATTTAATTCTACCTAAAGCATTGTTAGAAAATTGACGTCTACTGGGAAGTCTCAAGTGAGACCTACTTTGGATAATCATCAGTTAAATTATAAGAATTTCCTTTCATAAATTTAGCCATATGAAGCCTAAACATCTGCTTCACAATACTTTCTACGCCAATGTGTCAAGTTTTGTGAACCAGTTACTTAATTTCTGCATAAATGCGATCAAGTGTTGATTAATTTTACAGGCATAGTCAATTGTTCATTACATAGACATTCTTTTAATCCAATATTTTAATTGTTACCATCAGAACAATTCCCCCTAGGCAGCACTAAACAATACTCTACACTCTTCTGTCTGCCATTAGTCTTTTAAAGAAGCTGCACAAAAAGCTCAATATGTCCATCTGGACAACAAACGCTGGATCACATTATTTCGACTTCAATTGTTCCTCTTTCCTGTGATTCACACTTACTGTGCATTGTGTGGTCAGGTGGATTTTCTGATATGCTATAATTGTTATTTTATGTGTCTGTGCAGTTATTTCTTGTCTACTCCTTTCTCTAAAATTTTACTTAAGATCCAAAAGTAGAAAAATCAGATATGGGACTCAGGTGTTTTCTAGCACTGATATGATGGTCAAATGTCAATGTATTTAATGTTTTCAACAATCAGCAGATCTATATTTCTGCTTCATGATTGTCAAAGTAAAACTTTGTCACAAACAAATTTGATTTTGCGGGACCTTATAATAGTTATTGGTGCTGATTTTGCTGCTGAGAGGCTTTTGACGTTATCAGATCTTGTATACAAAATAACTTTTTCCTTCCATAACAATTTCACACAGGCAAAAAAAATTCTTGAAAGAAATATGTTAGTTATTAATGCAGGGTTCTGTTTGTTTCTGCAGAGTCACATGCTCTTAATACCTTCAGTCAAATGTTATGCACAAAAGATTACAATTGTTTGTTTTTTAAAGAAAACAAAGAAGCTAAATATATTAGTTCTTCTGTTTAGCACAAAATAATGACACCAAAGACACAATCACTGTAAGCTTTATACAAACCTTACAGCTAAAAAAAAAACGCATCTTAGAGGACTGCACAAACACTTAGAGATGGGGAACTCATCTGTCACCTGCACATTCAACAAGAGGAATACTCTTTTTGAAGTCGCTATCTTGTTTCCAGCTTCTAATTCCAATAATTTCAGAAACTAATTAAGGTTTTAAGGGATGTGTTATAGTTATTGCGGGAAAAAAAGCTTGCTCTTGGCACCATTTGTTTCAGACTGGGCACTGGCCACAGCCACCTTTTCGTCTGACTATGAATATTGAGATTTATTAATTTAATTACTTATTGGTAATTGAGTTTATTTAAATATTTACCAAAAATAATAGAAAGTTCAACAATTATTTTACAGAGGTGTATCTTGGGAAATCATGTTAGTAATTTATTGTAATATAAAATGGTGTTAAAAGTCAACACACAAAACAATTTCAAAGTTTGTGACAATAACGTGGCTTGTATAAATAAGGAGAAGCAACTCCATTTCTTCTATTCACATATCATAAAAATATTTCCTCCATAACTTTTTTTTATAAATGTAAACTTAAGAATGGCCTGCTTATGCCACATATCCTTTAGTTGTCATTAAACTGAGCTACTGAGCATAGTGCTTCAGATCTCTTCCTATTTTATGCTGCACATAACAAGCATCCAAATTAGACCGGTGAGGAAACACACATGCTTGCCTTATTTCTGCACACACCTCTAAAGCCTTTAGTTGTTGGTCAGTGATCCAAGTTGAGTTTAAAAAAAGCAATAGGAGACACGGAGAGAAACTAAAACAATGATAAAATGGAAGATAAAGTGGCAAATTTATTCTCTGCAGCCAAACAAAACCTGAAACAATGGCAAACAAAACAAATTATTCAGGAGCAATTAAGCAACTCCACAAGCCTGAGGCAAGCATTACAAACAACTTAGCCAAGCAGTGGGCATTAGAGATGTAGACTCATGAATAAATAATTCTCAGATCTCCAATTTGACATCAAAAAGATAGAGACTGAGCCTGCTATCAAAGGCATTCCATCTTTGCTCGTGTCACAGCCAAGGTAATATCGTTTTATTTCTTACTCTGCTTCTGCAAACCCGCACCTTAACCTCTTTTCTGTCTCTTTCATTTTATTCTTCATGCAACACATTGTAACTACGTCCCTTTACCACTGCATCAACGTTTGATACTGCAGCGCCCAGCCCACAGACCTCCTCCTGTGGGTGTCAAGACATCAGAAAGCAGCAAAAGTCAACCACCTGCTGTGTTTGCCCCCGCACGTTGTTGCTTGATCAGCGAAAACCAATCCTGCTTGATTTCAGACATGAACTAATGCTGACAAAGTAGCATGTCTCAAAATGGATGCATCTACTCTGTAAATGACCAATAATATGGCCAAATGCATTTAAATAGTTGCTTATTGCTTGTTTATTTAACTATAAAATGTTAAGTGCCCGGTGTTTCAGTTAGAAATCAAAGGGCTGATTTTGTTGCTGTTATCAGCAGTAAATCCAACTCAGCAGAAAACAATACATATAAACACAGTAAATATGCAAACTTGTAAAACAGTTAAGGGGATTACAATTATGTGTATGGGGGGAGGGGCTGAATAAATAAATAATATTTTTGACACCAATACATTAAATGTGAATATAGACTAAATATTGTCTTTTTCTTATTTTCTTTTTAATATATAATACAATGGCTGGTTCAAAAGGAAAAGTGGAAACTAGTACATGACACAGGGTTGTAATGATGTGAATGGCCTTGTGTTACTTTATAGCCATGCTAATGTCACTAAGGGCAAAATTGTATTTGTTATTACTTAAAAATAAAACCATTGTTTACTACATTGTTTTCTATGTTATGTTATGGTTCTGTTTGCTATAGAAAATAGCCTTTCATACAGTCATCGCTGTCAGAAATTGACCACCATGTGTCCCAGTGGATACTGGTCTACTTCACTGGCCGCCCAGAGTATGTGAGGTCGCAGGACTGTTTCTTCGACAAGCAGGAAACTATCCTGGCACCATTCATCTTCACCCGCCACAATGCAGATTTTACTTTCTGAAGACAATATTGTAATTCTAGTCAGACTGAGTTATGTTTAGGAATGCAATTTTTAAACCAACATTTTTTACCAAAGACCATGTACATTTTATAGATAAGGATAAAAGTTCAGAAATAAAACACACAAGAAGACTGAGATAATCAGTAATATCAACTGATATGAAAAGTTCAGGTCACATTGTTAAAAGGCAGAGAAAACAAAGGAAAATGGAGAGAAGTAGTGTGTCTGGAGTGCAGTAGCTATTTGTTGTATATAAGAGGAAACAACCAGACTTCTCTGAGCCTCACTCATAGTTTTCAGAAGAGCCGAGGTCAGTTGCTCAGCAGACCTCAGTGATCTAAGATGGAGCATAAGGGTGAAGCAGATCAGAGCGATACAGTGGAGCATGGTCATACAGACATGCCAGAGGGATAACTTTAGACTTTACAGTTGTCCAGACAGGCAGTGAGAAATCACCACTTTTGAAGTTCTGACTCACAATTTAGCACTGATTTGCTTCCAAGATTTATAATAACACTCCATAATCACTCCCAAAATTATTTCCAGGTTTGTGATTTTCATATATGGCATTAGAGTTGCAGGACTTAACTTATTCTCTATTTTAAAGAAAAAAATATGAAGACATTCAAGTCAGAGCAATGGTTTGATGATGTAGTCACATTTTTTTAAACTGCATGTAAATCTGACTACATTTTGTGGAAATCTCATATTTTTTTTAGTCAATATATCTTAAATCCTGTTTTCCTGCATGTTTTGGGTATTTCCCTACTGGCAAACACCTGACTTCCAGCAATGGGAAATTCAGAGGCTTCTGCTCCACTTGATGGCATTCTGAGGGGAAAATGCAATCATTTGAATCAGCTGTGCTGGCACATGGACATTTGTATAAATTTGTTACAGAACATAAACCGTCTAGTACTGTGGGCTCTGAGGACCAGCATTAAGAAACACTGGTAGCATATTGTTTATTTGCATATAATTTCATCAAGGCCCAGCAGTCTGTAGTGATCTGGTGACCTGTTCTGGGTGTACCCTGAAAATAACATTAACAGTAAATAAGACTTTGGCTCAGCAGATGGCTTGTAAAAAAAGCTGAATATTTCAGCCTCATTTGCTGTAAGCTTGACCATGTGCTAATTAACTTTAATATAAGGTTTATTTTAAATAAGCCAGATACATTTAACTAATTGTGATATTTAAAACAATGTTTTATGACTTGTAGGGTATAAATATTTTGTATAAATTTATTACAGAGCAATAAAAGACATTGGATAACTTGTGATGTTGGTTATATCTAAATAATATTTGGGGCAACAGAAGATTTGTCTTAATGCTCCAAATAGGGCAATATTTGTGGAGACATGTTGTATGATGTATTACTGGATTTCACCATTATGACATCTTTTTAAATAGCTTGCAGGTTTAAAACTGATTTAAAAACTCATCCAGGGCACCATCCATCAAGAATGTCCCTTGCTGCTTTGCATTGCTGCTTAACAACACACAAGTTAACTCTTCAGATTTTTAAATTAATCTTAGATACTATAAAAAATATATACTTTTTAAAACAATGTTTTAGTGTCCTGTGAAAACATTTCTCATCTCCTGTAAGAAACAACTGCTGTGCTTAAACGAAAAATTATTATAACTCTAAATGTGCCTGTTATGTAATTTATTTAATGCCAGCACTAAAGCAAAACACAATGTAAAGGATTATTTTTTTTTCTTTTACTACATTTATTTAATGCATTTGAGTCAATTTTGAAGCTTTAAGTTTTATTTTCTATCTGACAAGCAGCTATTTCAGACAAAGAAAAAGACAAAGTAAGCATTAAAAAAACTGAAAGCAAAACAAATATCAAAAGGAATCAGTAAAAATGGCAGATGAAGCGGAAGGAAGGAGAGCAGGAGAGAATAGTTAGACAGTCGGTCTTTGTCTAAGGGCGACAGGCAATATAAATGCAACATGTGCACAAAGTGTGAAGCAAAGGGGAAAAAGACAAAAGAGAAGCACAGGAGGGAATAAAGCAGTTGTCAAAGATTAAGTGGATCAAGAGGTGTTTGCTGTTTATAGAAATGTACTACATTTACAAAACAAATTAATTTTCTCCAGTTTTATGTGTGCTCTTCAGTAAGCTGAACTATATCTTTTAAATATGAGTGTGAATTGTGTGTGGTTCCATGGGCCACATCAAAATGGCCTGAGTTTGTTAACTACCTTTTTACAAATATGATATCTTTCTCTGTTTTCAATGAGTGCTTCCAAAATTAAATAGTATTCATGATAAAAGTAATTTCACACAGTACAAATAAAAATAGATTTGATTGCTAAAATAATATTTAAGTACAAAGGAGTATTCTTGAAATTTCTATTTCTGTGGCCCTCTAAGAGTGTAGTGGACCACAGGAATAATTCTGGTGGGCCGGATTTGGACCGAGGGCCTTTAGTTTGGCACATATGTGCCAGATAGTTTTTTGTGCCAAATGTGTTTTACTGACGCTAACAAACAACACAGTCACACCCAAAATTATTTCTCATTTAAAAGGACCTTATCCCATGCAAACACACGCACACACACCCACACTACTGTTTTTCAGATCTAAAATTAACTGCAAAATCAACTATGAACCAGTCGGGTGCCTAGGGATGAATACAACTCTTCCATTACAGACACCTTTTAATGTTGTCATGGTACATCTGACTTGCTGTGCTCATAATTTCATTTATCTCGAGGGCTGGAATGCCATTATATCTGGTTCAGACTTTGCAACACACAGCTTACAAAAGAGTATAAACAGCAAGCGAGGAAAATTTATTCCAAATGAAAAAGCTTTAAAAATCCTTTCCTGGATTTGTCAAGCTGGGCTTAGTTTTCTGCAACATGTTGGCAACAACAGAAAGGAAATTTGGAATAAAGAAGCAATATGCTGCAGGTAAAAGAAACGAAACTCTGTGAGGCGTGAAAGGTGTCTGACATCTGTCAGATGGCAGGATTGCTAAATCTTATTCCTACAATCCAGTCGTAGCTTTGTTGATACTTTCAGAATCAGAAGGATGCACAAACTCTGCCTTGCACGCATTAAATATGTGCAAAAATCTTTGATTTTTATTCATTGATATGATATATCCTAATGGATTTATCCTCTTTCAGGTATTCATAAATTGCTAGTAACCTTTAGACAAATGTAGCAATATTCATGGTGGCTTAATTTTGAAGTAACACCACCCTTATGTTTTTGTTGTTTTGAAAGTAAAGTAGAACTTGTTTCCCTTTTTAATAAGCATACTGCAGCATCCGGCTTTTACTCCACAAGGGCTCAAGAATCTGCTAATAACACATTTTAAGTTTCATAATGCTTACATAGCCAAGCTTCCCTATGTCTAAATGATACAATAAACTATTAGAATCTGGTTCAGAAAGTCTGAAAGGAAGCACAAAACCAAAATCCTACTTTCATGAAGAACAGATTATAGATAGGATTATTCAAATGCAGCTATTTTTCAGAGCAGCAGTGATGTGTCATCCTTATTCTCTTTGTGCCGGTGTATTTTTCTAGTCACTCTTTTTTCCCTCACCCTGTCCCATGCATTCATACACTTTATACTTGTCCACACAGTTAATTTTTAAATGTGTGTGCTGGATAATGCTTTCTTTCTGAAGAAAATACAGAAATCTCTACTTTGCCCAAATTCAATTTGATGTCGCATGCCCACGGCTTCATTTTGTTCCTCCTTTTGTAACTTGCCTTCAGACAAAGCTGTTTTTCCACAATCTGTCTCATTAACAAATTTTTTATTTTTTTATTTTTTGCTTCTCGTCTTCGTGAGAATGGTGACACTATCTGACAATGCACACTGAGTGCTGACACTCTACTGACAAGCAATGACAGCAATGAGTGTCGCAGAGAAGCACAAGGTACTTTGTCTTAATGAGCTGCCATACAGTTTGAGTTCTCCTCCACCTGTTATACAAGTTATCTCTCTTTATTCTTCCTGGGACTGGTTTCTGCACCCAACTGTCTTCTTTTATGTTTCTACTTATGCTGTCTTAAAAAGAGAGACAAAGAGCCAAGAAAACATATGCCACCTTTTATATTCACTTAGTAAAACAAAGAGAAAATGTTTAGATTATCTTTATTACACAAGTTTTTTCGAGTAAATTCAATGTTTACAAATAAATTGGTGTAGTGCCAATCAAGAAAATCTGATGTGTGGAGATATTTTACAGTGGTGGAAGTTCAGATTTAAAGATGTGGGTGTTCTGCAATGTAGTTGTCGCTACTTTCTCAAGGAGTAAAGTCTTCTAAAAAAGTTTAGAGTTTTTTCAAACTTATGAAAATGTAGAAAAACTCTAAACTTTCTCATGAAAGATGAGAGGAATTTTGATATGGATGATATGACTCATCATTGGTACTATTACAGTACATCTGGGATCAGCATAAGAACTGTAATATTAAAGTTAATCTCCTTATTTGTGTTAAGAGAGAGTATTTCTGATTTACTTTTGCTTTTTTTCCCTTAACTGCATGCATGTATGAACTTTTCGCCACCTGCAATGACCAATACTTCCTAGTAGAAAGGATGATGTATCTCAATGGGACATTACTAGATAAATAAAATAAATCATAAAGTCCTATTTGGTGCTAAATGAAAAAGTATTTCTATTTTTTAAGAATCTGGATTTAAGCATCTCTAATGCAAAAATAACATATTTAGGTAGTGCTAGTTTGTATATTGTATGCTGAATAGTATTTATATGACTTCATTTTAACTGTATGTATACACAAAAGTAGTTTTTTGGCATTAGAGACACCTTAGATTAAGACAAGGGTGACAGCCACATTACATAAACTGGTCAGTTATGGACTGAATTATTCTACTCTGATTATAGTCCTTAGAAGACATTTTTCAAATGCAAAACCTTTTTTTTCTAATTGTGAAAAAATGAGTGTTGGACACCAAAGAGGAGTTTGCCATGGTTACTATTCATGCATGAAATACCACTAAGAGAAGAACAATAGGTGTACTGAGCCTTCCATTCAATGGTCTGATAAGCACCAACTCATTACTTTGCTGATATTATTTCAAAGCAGCTATCAGACAGTAAGATGACTGATTAAGACAGTGCTGATGACTTACTGTTTTATGTTGGGGTTTTTTCTAAGGAGATAAGAGAATGTTTCTATGAACCAGATTAAATTGACTGCCAGTTCTAAAGAAAACAGAGAGAGAAAAGATGATACAAGTATGGAAACTCCTGAAAGAACTTAATCTACATGGTGCTGCAAATGTGATAACTATTTTCTAATGCCATTATGTCCTGACTACAAATGCTGACATGATTGGAACTTGGCAAAGGCAGTAGCTCAGTCTATCTGGCAGGGACTCCGGAGTTTTACTGTCAGGCTGTATCACCTGATATGCAAAGTATCATGTTTTGAGCAGGGATAGGATTCAACTATTTATTTATGTTTTTCATTTTCCAAAGATAATTTAGAAAAAATATACAAAAAACATCATGGCACTCCTGTATAAAAAAAATCATTCCTTCTAAGGGGAAGATTCACAAAGTAGTCCTCTAAACCATCTGTTTTCAGATGTTGTGTCTCTTACTTCTGTATTCAGGATTAATGACAGACATTTCATTACACACAGGGAGAGCCAAAGATGCCTTGTTTTTTGCTGATGCAGTTATTTCCACTTAGCGTATACCATAAATTCTACTTCAGATAAAATCATTTTTTTTCTCATAAGCAGTGCATCTGGTGTCTAACCACATGTTGGACCACATATCTAACATAGACAAAAAAAAAAGAAAAGAAACAGACTTTAGAAAAAAGTGACCTTGTCTCTTTTGGCCCACATTAACGGGCCTCTGCTGCGGAGACACTTCACTAATGCACAGTAATCCTCCAACACAATGACCCCAATCCTTTAAATCTGTCAACAGGGAAGCTGATGCTCCAGATTAGAGATCCAGCTGCAATGATACCAAGGGACTCTACTCCTTTCTTGTCCATAAACTCGGTTATTTATAGTTTAAATTTCCTATAATGTGTAAGGCTCTTCAGGGCTTTTATTAGGTCTAAATGAAATGCAGCTGAAAGTGATTAAATTTTTTGAGGTGACATTTTTCTCGATGTGACAAAGTCTGCATAAATGTGATCAAGCCAACCTTCACAAACAGATATCAAATGTTTGGCAAATATGGCAAGAAAGGAATAATACAGAGGAAAAAAAGCAATATGACGAAACATTGGAATAAAAGACAAAATAAAGCATGTAGTATTATTACTTATGTCCAGAAAATGTGCATTTATTAACCAAATTAATTCTGTACTTGAAATTCAATTATTTTAAACATTGCTGCACCAAGTTTAATAGGGAAAAGACAATTGGTAGCAAAAAGGAAATTACACAAAAGAGTCTGATTCAATGAGATTATATTAAAATTGCTTTTTATCATCACTCTAAATCTGCAGCTGTTTGCCGAGAGTGGCTTGTGCGATGTCACATCCGCAGAGGCAAATTCATGTTGTGCGTGGCATCAGATTATCTGGTCTTCTTTTAGCTGCAGACACTGTTTATTTATCACAGCTTGTAGAATATAATTTTGAGCTGTGATCAAAATGGAAAAAATGAGCCATGAGTTATCGCATGTAGGCCTCCATCTTTGATAAAATACCTGTAATTCTTTAAGGATGGAACCAGGATACAAGAATATATATATATATATATATATATATATATATATATATATATATATATATATATATATATATATATATATATA